>CAOGCB010602321.1:0-38688 GCA_948266635.1 Cnidoscolus chayamansa
CTTCAAGGACTTTGATATATCATCTTGATCATCCATATTCTTTATTCCTTTTAACTTCAAGCTTTGTTTATGAAGAATGCATAAGTTCCTTAAGTTTTGTAATCATCAAAACACTCTTTTAGTTCATGGGGTTAACATAAGTCAATAACACATAAAGGCTAAACTCAGATGTAATCACAAGAGTGAATCCAAACGCAAGTATTATTATCACCAAACAGCAGACTATAGCTCTAAATTACAAAATTCAATAACGATAATGTAGAAATAAGAAATGACAAATGCCAAAACATCGATGTTTCAAACCGAAATCCAAGCAGAAGCCAATTATCCTAAACCTTAATCCGCTACTTACGCCTTCATTTTTTCATTTCCCACATTTTGATCATTCCATTAAACTGATAAAAACAAAAAAAGCTTACTCTACAAGCAGTGACACTGATAATCTGAATATAAAATCATCGAAAAATACTATACAGATCAAAGAATTGTAATCATAAATTGGTAAAAATCACACGATCGGAATACATACAATGCGGAAACCTGGAAGCATATATTGATAGAAGCGAAGGACATAATCTTACGCTGCGCTCGGCGTTGAGGATTTGGATCTGTTGAGAGGAGGACGTGGTGAGAAGCGAGAGAAAGGCAAAAATGGAGAGAGCAAGGTCTAGCCGAGCTCCGAGCTGAGCTTCCATGGCTGTGCGGTGTAGTGCAGTTGATTCCTCCTGACCTGAGACAGTCCTTGCGTTATAGCGTGTCAGCAAAGCCTGGAGATGAGTACCGTGAAAGTTAACAAAATCAATTATAAAAATATTCATTTTTACCATAAGAAAATTTTATTATAAAATTACAAAAAGAACTTATTTTAAAAATTTTTGGTAGAACTTAGGAAAAATGATATATATAAAAATGAAATAAATTTCTTCAGAAAATTATTTAATTTGAACTAAATTAATAAATTCATAAAAAAAATTAAATAATTAAATTAAAATGGATTTAAACTAAAAAATTTTAAATTAATTTAAATAAAATAAAAAATAAATTAAAAAACCTCAATAATTACAGACCACCTCTCAGCATTTCACTAATTTATAATACTGTTTATTAAATTTTATTCTAAATTATCTAAATCCAAATTTAATATTTATAATTTAGTTAAATTTATATTACTTTGGACATTTGTACATCGTAAATGAATCAAATTATTTATGAGTTATTTAAAATTTGATTCGATAAAAACTTAATCAGAGTAAATTTATTTTTAAATAAATTAAATTCAAGCTAAATTTTTAAAATCGTAAACAAGTTAAATTTAAATTTATAGATATTTGATTTGTTAAGACTCGAAAATTTATTTATTTTATAAATTTTTAAACTAGTTGTTACTTAACTAAAATTATTTAGTATTAAAATTATTATTTTTAAATTAAAATTATTAAGATTATAAAATAGATAATTTTTTTTAAAAAAAATTATTATTTTTAAATTAAAATTTTTTAAATTTTAAAATAAAAATTTTTTAAATTATTTAAAATTTAACTCAATAAAATTTGATAAAAATTTAATTTATTTATTAAATAAATTAAATTTAAATTTATTAATATTTTGTTAGAGCTTGAAATGGATCAAGATGTAAAAATTTTTTAATATTGGGTTGGATATGTATCAAAAGAAGTAACAGGCGAACAAACATAGATACGAATGTACAGGATTAAATAACTAACGTAAAATGTCACGTAAGTAAATGCAAACGCTGGCTTTTGCTCGTAACAGCAGGTAAGGTAACAGCCGCGACCGGTTCTGCTTCTGGATTTTCTCCTATAGACTCGGAACTCTTTTTTTTTTTTTTTTTTTTTTCTCATATTTTCTGCTTATTCTGAAGCCTGCAGAATTTACATTCGATATAAAAGCGAAAAAGAAAATCTTTTCTCTTTTTCATCATTACCACTAATCACCATTGCCATTGCTTTTTCTGTTCATTTCACTTTCTTTCTGTTACTTTTTGAGGAAGTCTTTTTAGTGATCACAAAGCGTGTTGTTTAAGCAAATACATGGCCTGCATGAAGCTTGGATCAAAATCTGAAGTGTTTCACCTCGATGGCAATACCTGGTTTGTCATTTTTCTCTTCTTGTTTATGTACTCCTTTTTTCCCTACGTTTTGTATCTGATTGTAGTCTTCGATTTAGAATGTGGGTTTTTGTGAACTGGGAAATTATTTAATGGGTTTGTTTCTTTTTAGTTTTTGTGTTTCTTCTTTCAAATTATACTGGGTTGAATTGTTTTTCTGAGACTGTCACTTATGGCTTATGTGTTCATGGCCTATGATGAGTGAGGATTGTGCTTGTGTTGCGTGTGGACAAAGATAGGATTTGTGCAATGATCATTAGCTTTCGATAGTGTTTGTTTGTGTCATTATGTAAATCTCACTAAGATCAGAGGTGCTAGTCCTTTTCATTCCATTCTTTGTCTTTTGAATGCTTTCGGCTGAAAATTCAATGTTTGGATTACTTCATATTGATTCATAGCTGAAACCTGCAAGTGGGCAATTAGATTCACCGACCCTGGGCATAGACGCTGATACATCACCGCTCTATTCTTCTTCTTCTTCTTCTTCTTCTTCTTCTTCTTCTTCTTCTTCTTCTTCTTCTTCTTCTTCTTCTTCTTCTTCTTCTTCTTCTTCTTCTTCTTCTTCTTCTTCTTCTTTCTTTCTTTTCTTAAATTATCGTTCAAAGGAGGGGAGGAAGAAGCAAGGGGATTAAACATGTGCAATACCCAATTATCTGAATATCCATAATCACTTTCTCAAAGATTAAACTGGAAACTATTAAGAGTTCAGCTCATGAACATGACAAAGAGCTCTCCCTCTTCCCCTCTGCGTTTCCTTCAACTACTTTGTGGACTCCTGAAAATGTTGTAGTACTCCAGCATGTAACATTAAAAGATTAGAAAACTGTTTTATGTATTCGAATGTGTGTATGCCATTGAATGAAAAAAAGGGTCTCGCGAGCTAATAAGTATAAATTAGATAAAAGTTGTGCTGAGGAATGCATTTAGCTTTGTAAGTAAAATGCTTCTAATTACTCTTTCAGGATGTCAAATGGAATCCACATTGGAATCCTAATTGATTTGCTTTTTAGATTTTTAAGAATTTGATTTTTCTTCCTAATAATATTAAGGGGCTTCGTAATTCTTTCTTTGCAGTTAAAATCATTAGTCCTATTTTGCAGTCACCCACTTTAGATATGGAGAGAATTTTGAACAAGCGATTAGGAAATGAGGGGATATGTGAATTCTCTGCAAATTGACTAGAATTGTAGAAAGGACAAAAGGACAATTCCAACTCGTTTTTTATGGACTTGAAACTGTCTTCAAACTCGAAATAAAGCCAATAACAAAAGGACAATTCCAACTCGTTTTTTATGGACTTGAAACTGTCTTCAAACTCGAAATAAAGCCAATATCACAAGGCAAGAAATAAATGTAGTTGAAAAGAAGCTAGTATTGTTGTATTGGCTTTGATAAAGTAGGAGAAATGTGTGTGTGTGTGTGTGTGTGTGTATTCTCATATGAATATATATATGCATGCTTTAAAGTTTGTGTTATTTGTGGATGGTAAAGTCCTTATGGTTCTTATGTTTTAGACTACTATCTCGTGAGAACCATTATACCTTCTTTAAATAGTGTTTACAGCTTTTAAGCTATGATCCCAACTGCATTCTGAATGAAGCCTAATATGCATCTTGTGCAGGCATTGCTCAACTGGGCTTCCAAGCGATGTCATTGTGGAAGTTGGAGAGATGACATTTGATCTCCACAAGGTGTGTAAGATTCAACCAAATATCAATTTTCTTCTGTTATAGAATTGTTATTTTTGTTCATTTTTCAACCATGTAAAAAGAATTACATTTAGAGTGTCAAAGCAACGTTATTATTGTTTATACTAACCGGGCTAGTTATAGAATTGTTATTTTTTATACGTGTTGATGAATGATTAAAAATTCTTCCCCTCATCCACTTCAATTAAACTGATGCTTTCAGACCTCGAAAGTCTTGGTTTGTATAAGCTAACTTCACTCTGGCATTTTATTTTCCACTATTGGAGTTGCATTCCCTTTTACTGTTCTTGCATCTCTGCCAGTTCCCATTGCTCTCCAGAAGTAAAGTGCTAGAGGATCTAATTGGACAGTGTTGTGGTGAGGAAGGGAAAAAGTGCTTTCTGCAACTTCATGAAATACCTGGTGGAGCTAAAACCTTCTTACTTGTAGCCAAATTTTGCTATGGAGTAAAAGTAGAACTCTCTGCTCTGAATATAGTCAGTCTTAGATGTGCTGCTGAATATCTTCGTATGAGCGAAGACTATGGGGAGGGAAATCTCATCGCACAAACAGAAATTTTTCTCAATGAAATCTTTGGCAACTGGAGGGACTCCCTTAAAGCTCTTGAAACCTGTGAAGAGGTTTTACCATATGCAGAAGAGCTTCATATTGTTTCAAGATGCATCAATTCCCTGGCAATGAAAGCTTGTGCAGATCCAAGTTTATTCAGTTGGCCCATGTCAGGATGCCACAACTTAAAGAACCCAGAAGGTACTGTATTTTGGAACGGGATACGTACTTCTGCCAAGCCACAACCTGTGGGTGAAGATTGGTGGTACGAGGATGTCTCATTCCTTAGATTACCTCTGTTCAAAAGGCTAATTCTTGCAGTTGGTTCAAATGGCATGAAACCAGAGAAGGTTGTTGGAGCATTAATGTGTTATGCAAGGAGACATCTTCCGCTATTGGGTAGGCAATCAAGCGTTGAGAGTGGAAACCAAGCTATAGCTGGATCAACTATTTCAATTGCAGCTGATGCTGATCAAAGGAATCTCCTTGAAGAAGTGGTGGAATTATTACCTGATCAAAAGGGTGTCACACCCAGCAAATTCCTTCTTAGGCTGCTGCGAACAGCCATGATTTTGCATGGAAGTCCATCATGTCGAGAGAACTTAGAGAAAAGGATTGGGGCTCAGTTGGATCAAGCAGCTCTGGAAGATATAATGATACCAAACATGGGGTACTCAATGGAAACACTATATGATGTTGATTGCGTTCAGCGGATTCTTGATTATTTTTTGCTGGTGGATCGTGATGACCCTTCATCACATTATATAGCAGAAGAAGGACAATTGATGGGAGTTCCCCATTCACTAACCCCAACAACAATGGTGGCAAATCTAATAGATAATTATTTGGCAGAGGTGGCACCTGATGTTAACTTGAAGTTAACAAAATTTCAATCACTTGCTGCAGTTATCCCTGATTATGCCAGGCCATTAGATGATGGAATATACCGGGCAATAGACATATACCTCAAGGTAAAGTGAAAGAACTTGCAAATGTTTCTTCATTGGTTGTATTTTAGACAAATTGTCTTAATAGTACTCTTTCATTCTCTAGTGACATTCTGAATCTGGAGCATTGTTGCATTGAAGAATTACATTCTTTTGGTTCTTGTGATCATTTTCTTCTTTTCAACTATTTTTACTTGCTTATAATAACTATTCAAGAATCTATTTATGACATAACTATGTTAGGCAAGTCAGATGCTAATGCACAGGACTGCACTACATTTCATGCCTTGGATCTGTACTTGCTTCCATGATTTCTTTATACACTAATACGCTTCTTTTGCTTCAGGCTCATCCATGGCTAACAGATTCAGAAAGGGAACAACTTTGCAGGCTCATGAACTGCCAGAAGCTCTCATTGGAAGCAAGCACACATGCAGCCCAAAACGAGAGGCTACCACTTAGAGTTATTGTCCAAGTTTTATTCTTTGAACAACTACGACTCCGAACCTCCATTGCTGGTTGGTTCTTCGTTTCTGACAACCTTGAAAATTCACAGAATCCTAGTGGAAATCTTGCCCTCACCAGAAACGATGTGCACAGTCGAGCTGTAGCAAACCAAGACCGTATTATAGCAGTTGATGAAATGAAGGAGCGAGTTTCAGAGCTTGAGAAAGAGTGCTTGAACATGAAAGAGGATATTGAGAAGATAGTGAAGACAAAGGGGATTTGGAACATCTTTTTCAGAAGGTTTGGTTTTAGCAAATCAAAAACCAACGAATCTAAAGAATCAAAACCCAAAAATCCTGGAGGATCACTAACATCCTCTGCACCACTCTTGAATGAAAAACAAAATCACAGTGGTGAATTAGAAGAATGAACATCAAAAAGAAGAAAGAAAGTTCTTATTCACTCCTTCATTCCTGACATGTGAAAACTAACTAGTTGCTTGTTGGATGCTACTTGTAGTTACATGTAGGCATTAGAATTTAGGAAACTCACACTTTCCTTTGATCATATTGATCTAGTTTTTCTTCCTGACAATATCTGTTCTTTTACTGGTTTTGTTGTGTTTTGTATTGAACATTATAAATTATATTGCATGTTTCACTTTCTTCTTGCAATCTCCTTTTTTTTTTTTACTAAACGGGTAGGGGATGAGGTTTGAACTGAAGTCTCTCAAGATTCAATATATACATTTACCAAAAAGCTATGCCTGTGAGTGCGTATTTCTACTTCTCTTTCTCTTTCAAGCTGTTAATGATTTGAGCAAATCTTCAATAAATATCATCTAAAATATAATTATGGATTAAACTTATAAAATACACCAAACTAACAAAATTCATAATTAACCCTAATTAATTTCCATCATTGTAAACTCATCATTGTAAAATACACCAAACTTTAGGACTGTTGTTCGACCAGCGATGCTATATGGTAGTGAGTGTTGGGCATCTACAGGACAACATCTTCATAAGATGAGCGTACAGGTAGCGGAGGTTGGTGATAAAAGGTGAGAGAAGGAAGACTTAGATGATTTGGGCATGTTTTACGAGTTGGAGAACTTGATGGTTGATAGGGCTAAGAGAGGTCGAGGTAGATCTAGGACAGTTTGGAAGAAATTAATAGCCAGAGACTTACGAGCCTTAAATATCGATGCGAATTTAGTTACTAATAGACTTGGATGGAGGCGTAAAATTCGTGTAATAGAATGAGTCTAAGGCGTGCTATTGTTGATATTGCTTGAATGAGCTTATTTTGTTAGAGGATTCATACAGCCAACCCCAACTGGTTTCGGACTAAGGCTTGTTGTTATTGATCGTAAACTTTAGACAAAATTCTGTTATTTCTTACAACACTATACAGGATAGACTATTAGATTATTGTAATATTTTTTTAAACATATAGTTATTGATTATATTTACAGATTTAAGTAAATTATAAAATATTTTAAAATTTAAGCTAAAATATATTTTTTTAATCTTTCTATAATATATTTAAAGGTGTGAAAATCACGGATTTTCGAAATTATATTATTTTGTATTAGAGTTAAAAATCTTATTAAATTTTTAAAATTTTCATAGATAATTTTAAGTAAAATATTTATTTAAAATTTTCAAAATTATTAGATATATTGATAATTTTATTAATTTTTTTTAATTTATTTTCTAATTATACCAACATTATTACAAACATTTAAATATTTCTATTTTTTTTTTGTTTTGATATGCATTATGTATTAAAATTCTTATTAATTTAATAAAATTGAACAATTTGGTAGCACATTATCTCTCTTTGACACCAATAAATTTTATTATTATTTCATTTTTTCGACTGATATAGAAAACACACACGCAAAGATAGGATTGTATTATGACGATTTTGACAAAATCTTTAGTATTCTATAAATCTCACGCACACACTCTTCATAATCAATATGGAATTTCAAAAGAACCAATCTATTAGGCACACCCTCATAGAGATCTCAATCTAGAGCGTCGCATATCGGCTCATTTCCGGATTATTTCATATTGTATATAAAAGTGGAGAGAGCTTAAATTACATAATTTCATATTCTTACAAATTTATACTATTTATAATTATATAATTTTCTATTAAATACCTACATTTATCTAATAAATTTTATAATATCAAGATAAAATTGAGTATAATGATTTTTATCCATATTTATTTCAATCATGTTTAATTAAATAGATAGTTTTAGAAAATTAAAGTTTAATTTCTATAATCTTGAAAAACCCATATAACATAACTAATATAAATTTAATTTCTAATAGAATAGATATGATTATAAGATTTTAAAAAATTTTATTAATTTTGATTTTTGATTTTATTAATTTTAATTTTCTATTATTTAATACAAATTTAAATTTAAACAAAATATATACAATAATAAGATTATTTTAAAATAAATTTTTAATTTTTTATTGTTCGACTGTAAGAGATATTTACGCTATATTTGTATTTCAACGGAAATTCAAATAAATTCTAACTAAAGGGATTTTTGTATGAGTATATTTTAAAATTGAAAAATTTTTTAGTAACAAATTTAAATTGAAGAACTAATTTAAAATTATAATAAAAATTAAAAGCCGAATGATATAATTTACTCGTAGATTGAGGGATATTGAATTATATATGACATAAAGGAAAATATTTTCGAGTCGAACTTATGAATCAATTAAATGAATAAGTTTGCGAATATTAATGAATCGCAAGTTTAATTCATTTAGAAAATAAAGTAAATCAAACTAAAATTTTATGGCGTATCAAATAGCTCAAACTTCATTTTTCACTATAAACAATGTTATCCACAAATGATTTTTTTTATTAAAATAATAGTGTTTGAGAAAAAGGAAAAAACATTGGGTATGATCTCAGAATCAACTAAATCACTTGAAAGAAAAGAAAAACATGTATGCATTATTGTCTTGAAGATCTCTTTCTCCTGGTGCTGTAGTAAATTCTGTAGAATATTGTATGTACTCAAACTGTATCCCACCGTATCTCAACATGTATAACTCCATTCTTGGAATCCATTAGATGGTATTTCTCATTTATACGTCCATTATGCACTACATCACCAAGATTAATTTCCACATGCCCCAATGATTCCTACATTGTGCAGATGATGATCAAAATATGTTGAAGACTATTATATATGCATTAGCAGATGAAAAATATGATTATGTTTGCTGTACCTTTGATTTGAAACTAAATCGTGTTCGTTTGCTCATAACATCAATACGGATCTTCTCATGTAAAGGAGCTTGATCAAGTGTAAATTGGAACTCCTCATTCCATCGAGGGTGACGAGTTTTTCTGATCGTCTGAAAAAAGAAGTTGTAACTGGTAAATACAAGAAGAACAGTGCCCAAAAGATTAAGGTTGTAGTTTTTTGCATCATTCGACCGAAAAATACGAGGGAATTATTATGAAAAGAGAAAAAGGAAGTAGCTTCTTCACCTTTGTTGTCTTCTTTTCTCCCCTGAAAAGGACTAAAGCATATGGATTATTGTGATGCTCTCCTTCTACATCTTCAGCTCCTTGAACAATAACTGAAAGTAAACCTGCTCCACTAAATTTCTCTTCTTCAGAAGACTTTTCACTTCCAGCATCCAAAGGTTCATTGAATTTGGCAGTGTCTTCTTTGAAAGGCACAAAAGTAAGCTCCACCACAATTTGCCCTCTTTGCTTCTTGTCTTGAGAGTTGCTAATATTTGTGTGTTTAAGCAAATCAAGAGTAAATTCTTTTTGGTCATGGGGTGTCAGAACTTTTAGGGGAACTACCTGCATTCCCAATCTGTCATGTCCACCAACCTGCAGAACAAAATTTCGAGGTTTAAACTATCGCTCGAGGATCGACCCAGAAAGGTTTTCTATTTCGTACTGATAAATTGAAATGTCGAGTAATGATTAATGAACAGCTGAAAATGTGAAAAATGAACAAAGCAATCGAGATTTAGATTTCTAAGCCAAACCTTGTCCCAATCAAACACTTGCAGTTGAAGAACTTGAGACTCAGGATCCTTGACAATAAGCTTGAAGTTCTCATTCCACACAGGATTTAAATTTTTCTTCTTGATTGTGGTTTTCTTTGCTGGTAGCTTCTCTCCAGTTAGGCGGAGTTTGACATATGGATCAGATGTTCCCAATAAATCAGCCTTTAAGAGTTTCATTGCCCTTACAACCTTCACATGAAGTATCCCAACAGGCTTCTTTACAGCCACACTGAAAGGCAAAAATAAAAACAAAACCTTACAATGGAATTGCATCAAAATTTTCTATATAGATGAAGTGGAAATCACTTGGAAGAGTCTTTGGTGGGAATTTTCTTATCCATTTTCACCAACAGAACCTTCACAAATGGACTCATTTCATTTGGCATGAGATACCAAGTGCATAAAATGATTTCTTCTTTGATGAGGGGCGTGTGTTTTACTGTTAATATTTGCATATTGGTTCACCCATATTTTTCAATGGCTTTAATTTTCCCAGCCTCAAGTGCAGAAGACACAAGTTAACAACAACAGCAACTAAAGTTTAATCTTAAACTAGTTAAGCCTAGCTATACGGTCCTTTTTCGCCATGGAACATATAAGTTTTGGAAGTAAATCAAACAAAGCGATAAATCCTATCAAGATTCATCATCTAATATACGCTTACGTTGATGCATCAAGGACAGGTATGTCAAGAGACTGGGGCCATAAATATAGGCTTGCTATTTGTTTTTTGATGAGCTCCTGCAAGTGTGTAGAATAATTAAGTCAATATAAACATAGCCTGATCCTACCCACATATCAGTATAAACAGTGCAGCACCTGAACAAATATGTGAAGGCCAGGTATGGACATTATATCTCCACCAAGAATTCTCAGTCCAAAATCTACATGTGGCTGTAAATGAGAGAAAAATCACCATATACAAGACTTTTAGCCGTTAGCTTTTAATTAAACAATCAAAAGAAAGCGCTCTTAATCGACAAAACAATATACTGCTTACCCTCTCCATCAATGACACGACGATATTTGCGAAACACGGAAAGGTAGGCACTAGAGGTTTCAAAGCTATCCTTGGTGCTGCAAATATTTGCAAATCAACTAACTGCAGAAAAGCATTGTCAATCTTTTGGAGGATATGCATCTTCTTAGCAGGAACTAACAAGACTATTCTTTCATCAAATGTTTGTGCCTTTTAGAATCTTCTGACCTGTATTTTGATTTGTAAAGACATTATTTTCAACCCCAATATTATATTGGGATTACCAGCCCACTTAATTGCTGGTTCCATGACTAAATCCTTCTCATTAGTCTCATACACTTTGACACCTGGAAAATTTCAACACGGGTCTGCATTAAATAACATAATGAAAAGGAACGATACCAGAGAAACAGTATAAGGATCGATGCGTCGTGATTTTGAAGATTCAAGAAACAAAGTCTTTTTCAATTATTCAGTGATCAAAATTGCCGAAACCACAAAGGACTTACCATGAATGGTTGGAGGAAGCGTTCCAAGCGTTAAATTCTCAAACTCAATTGCTTCTATCTTATAATTCCCAATGTACTCTGCAAATATAGGTTTTGCTGTGCTTTCAATTGTAGCACAAATTGCCTGTGCATGATAATGATGAATGAATAGAGCATTTAAATATGCACCAGCAATATCAAGGCTATTCAAGCAATCAAATTACCTTATCAAGGTAAGGCCACATATCCAAGAGAAACCTGTTTAACCAGTCCACCTGGAAATTCAGACACATAATCAGAAGAGATAGCAAATTTATACAGTAAATTAACAATGGTAATCATATTCGAAAACTGATATTATTAACAATAACCAACATAAAGATATTCAAGCAAGATATACAATGCTTACTCGTTCGTAGTCGGGGCATTTCACCCATAATGGAATCTCAGGAAGTAAATCTTGCAACTCATCGTAGTCCAATTCGTGAAGTGGTTTAACCACTGGATCCTGTATTAGATAGTTCACACTAAAAAATCAAGATAATATTAACACAATCACCTTTGTAACTTCAACCTGCTAACTTTTGAATATGTACACAATTTCAAGTAATAAAAGGATTGCAATTCCATGACTGATGATGCAAAAACATCAAAAGAGAGTGCCTTTGGCATAACGAACTAATCTGATTATCTTGTAGAGAATTTGGAATCAGTGAAGCTGGAGTCTCACAGTATTCAATTAATCCGTTTCTATCATGAAGAGGAACACCTTTTGAAATGATAAGTGCTTATTCATGTTATGGTTTGAGGGCCAAAACATTTTTCTAGTAAATAAAACTCGCTTTTTTTAGATTCTTTCTACACCATAAGTATGAACTCCACCTATTCAATTGGTGACCCATAACGTCAAAAGAATATAAAAAAACATAATCTTATTGCTCCTTTAATGCAAAACCTCATACTAACATGTAATCGAAAGCCTGTCTCACGCCAAGATTAAATTCAACGGCTATTCTACTATACCCTTGAATAATGATCATTTTGATAAGGAAAAAGACACTAAAAACATGTCAAAGCTCTAACATGGTGTAAAATAAAAAAGAAACACAGAAAACATGAAGGGGTGGGGAGCTGGAGGGGACCAAAATGGATCAAATACGAGAACAAAAGCTAATATCAATAATTAAGTTCATTTAAAGCAGACCCACAATGTAAGTAACAGTTACCTTCACCTTAAACATAGAATCAACAAGTGGAAGCACCAGACATCACAAAGGACACATAATAATCTGTAACCACAAAATAATTAACAGCAATAGTAATAATAATAAGAAGAAATAGCTACAGTCAAGTGAAAACGATGGAATAGAATGCCTACACAGCAGTGCATTTCAATTAAATTCAAAAGGGAAGGGAAAATTTTCACGAAGACCATTGATTCATTGCAAAGGATTTCAGCTAATTCTCCAATCAGTTTAGAAAACAAAGTAAAAC
This sequence comes from Cnidoscolus chayamansa, assembly GCA_948266635.1. Taxonomy (NCBI): domain Eukaryota; kingdom Viridiplantae; phylum Streptophyta; class Magnoliopsida; order Malpighiales; family Euphorbiaceae; genus Cnidoscolus; species Cnidoscolus chayamansa. The sequence goes on from CAOGCB010602321.1 coordinate 12,815, forward strand.
CCAATCTCCACTCTTCTTGGAAACTCAAATCATCAAAAAAATCAGATTACTGGATTACACATAAAGTGCAGAAAAGAGTATCAGAACAGAGAAAGATGATGCAGCACTCAGAAAAAAAAAAAAAAAAAAAAAAGGTAAGCAGAAAGAACGATTACCTGAACATCTTCAGGTTCAGAATAAACAAAGATGAAGAACCCAACTAGAAGTCCAATAGGAAGTCCAAATAGAAAACCAAAAACTCCCAAGATAGTGCTCAAGAATCCCATTTTCTTGCCAAGAAAATCACAAGCATGGCAGGTATTCAAAAGGGAAAATCTTTACAAATGAAAGAGATTCCAATGGAGGAAAAAAAAAAGAAGAGAAAAATCAAAAATAGAAAAGAAGGCGAGAAAATCAAATATTCTTTGCTGGATAACGTATCGAACAGCCTACAAACAGCAGATAAGTAGGGAGACCACCTCAAGAAACCGCCAAAACAGAAAACCACGTCGTTAACCAGACAAGCTCTTCATTTGAAGTCCAAAAACAAAAATCAAGAACATAGTACGTGGTCCAATAAAAATATATAAATACTTTTCCAAAGTCACATCTGTAGTTCAGAAATTTTTTTTAAACAAATCACAATCTTTGAAATTTTTTTTTTCCTTAAGCAATAAGAAAAAAATATATATTAAATTTCACTATAATAACTAATTTCTTATTAGAAAATAAAGACTCAAACTTACATTATCGATACGCTTTTCATAGTAATTCAATTTGTTCTTAAAGAAAGTTTAATCATTTTACATGTGAATATGTATTATTGTAAGCTTGGATTGAATTTTCAATATATTTCTACTATTTTATAATCCGAGCATAAATACATCAAATTAAATTAAATTTTAAAAAATTTAAATTTAATCGAATTGAGTTTAAATTTAATTTATTTTAATATTAATAAATTTAAATTAAATTTATTTGACTTATTATTGTAGAAAAATTAAGAAATGAATGAATCTTAAAAGGAAAAGTAAAAATTCTTGAAATTTTCTGCAAAAGCATAAATGGGTTGATTTTATTCAATGTGGATCCCATTAATTACCTAATCTCCACCAACTTTTTTTAACATATAAATAACCTGAGAAATTAATTCTTTTTTTTTTTTCTAAATATAATTAGCTATCACTTTAATTTCTAAAAATATTTATAAATTTTATTAAAACTATATTAATTAAACAATATAAATATAATTATTAATTTATTAAGAATTTAATATAGTAATATTTGTAATTAAATAATTATAAAATAAAAAAAAGAGTTTATTATGGATGGATAGCGACAGGATGAAAGATGAAATGAGAAAAAGGCCAAAATGGAGGATCAAGGCCAGCTTTTTAGTTCATGAACATGGGATTTGACACTAAGAAATGGATATTTTTTAGATATATCTTAGATATTTTCATATATTTTATTAAAAAATATTATTTAAATTATTTTTTATCTCATTTTTAAAATTAATTTTACAATAAATATCTATAATTAAATAAATGTAATGAACTCGTTTATTAGAAAAAAAAACGTGAATAATTCATGAATTTCGTGAAATGAATCATACATGTTATTTTTATGATTCACTAAGCATATTTAAATTAAAAAAAATGTAATAATAATAAATTTAATTTATAATTATACTCACACTTTCTCTTAAAGATAAAGAAATTATTTAACAAATTTAATTTAATATTTTATTTAATAAATAAATAAATAAAGCTTTATTTTCATTGAGGATATCAAATTTCCAGATGGAGGTTGTTTTGCTTTGATAAAGACATAATAAATTAAGACATATGGTTGTCATAAAATATTCTCTGTCTGTTTCTTTTTTTTTATTAGCGTTCACGCCCTGCAACTTGAGATGGCAGGAAATTCGTGTTGATATCGTGCCCATGCCCATGTCCACCACCGTAACTCAATTTTTTTTTAGTATAAAATAGATCTCCAATATATTATAAATTAATAGTCTTAAATTCTCCTAAAAAAATCTCTAAAGCATGGATATGGTCTTTTCAACAAACTCTCCTAGCTGGTTTTTGTTATATATATATATATATATATATATATATATATATATATATAAAATTATATGATTTACTATTATAAAAGATTGGGTCTAAATTAAAAATAATCTAATTTGATTAGTGTTTATTGGATTTAAATGAGGAAAAATATAGGTACATATGTATAGATACTCTTTTTGTAATTTCTAATTGAGCAAAATTGAAAATAAGGAAAACTTTAAATTATAAAAGGGTAATAATTTCTAAATTATATATGTGATTATTTTCTGAAATTCCATTGAGAAGAAAAGAGATAAATCCATACATACTAATTTGGAAAATTTAGATTAATTATATTTCAGGATTTCAACGATTTCATGAATTTAAGTATGCTTCCGCTGTTAATTTATATTTTTATAATTTAATATGATAAATTTAGATTTATATAATGATTTTTAAATATGAATTAATTTACTTTCGACTATCATCTCCTAATATTTTTTTTATTATTTTCTCAATTGTCGTAAATAAAATTGTCAATTTATTATTTTCTCAATTGTCGTAAACAAAATTTTTAATACTAAAGGTGACTGAGTAATTTTCAGAATTAATTTCACCGTTGTCTCGTTATCACACTTCAAAATCACCTTTTTATATTTCAGAAATCACGGTAATAATAACTCAAATTTAATTCGTTTATATGTCTTTTTTTAAAATTTAAATATTAGCTTTTTTTTAAATTCAAAATCTATGATTTTTCATTTTATCTCATTATGCTTATTTATGTCTTAATTATTATAATTAAATGAGTTTTTTAAATAATTAAAATCTCTAAAAAATTAAATATTATGAACATATAAATGCAAGTATCTGAAAAAAAATAAAAAATATAAAAATGAAATCAAGATGTGAGTTCATATATGTATTGGACCTAATTTCTTCATTAAGTTTAGAACAAAAGCCTCTTTATTCCATTGCATTGCATGCGACTTAAATTCTTATAGGGCCTAGCCATTAATTTTCATGGACCATGGCTGTAGTATTCGGTTTAAACTCAAAAATTTATCTCATTGATTTTTTTATTGAAGTTGCGATCGGATTTATTCATTAAAAAAATAGATCAAATTTATATACTCTTTTGAGAGGAAATAAAATATTTAAATAATTTTTCATCGATAACTACTTATTTATTTCAATATAAATAATAGCAACATGGAAAAATAATGATTCAATTCGATTTGAGGAATTAAAACCATATTATGCAAGGAGACATTGCTTTTGCTAATTCAGTTTATTTCTGACATCATATCTACAGTTAACGCATTCATTCTAGTCAGAAACTTTAGCTCCATATCAAAGTCCCAGTCGATAATAAGCCACCATTAATATCGACACATTTGAGATCACCAAATATTCAGAGGTTTCTCTATTCAATCATTTTCCTTTTTTTTGTTGATGTATATCTCTTTCGTACACATTTTCTCTTTGTTTACTGCATTCATTTTGATTCATTTAGTTTTTCAATTTGATCAATTTAGTTCGTTTTTTATTTTATAGAATTTCAATTTTAATTTTTAAAGAGATAAATTGAAATAACTGAATTGTTTAATTTATTTAATAAATCTTAATTTTATTAAGATTCGATTTATATTTTAATTTGAATTTTTTTCATAAAATTCAATCTATTTTTTTTAATTAAAAAAGAAAAAAAAATTAATCAAACCGAATAGAACCGAGATTTTTTAATTAGTTTCAATTTTTGATTTAATTCTCAAAATTTTTTAAAAAAATTAATAAAATGTTGAAAATATGAAGGATATATAGAATGTTAGGTGGGTTGGTTTCAAAAGAAAGAAAGAAAAAAAGTGATTGCATGCTGTTTTTGACTAAGTGGAAATTTGTCATAGTCTCTTGTATTTTCCTCCTTATTTTGTTGACTTTGACCAATGTAGACAATAGTATAAAAGCATAGGAAGATTTAAAGAAGCAACCCCCCCAAATTTTTTTTTGAGTTTCATTTTAATAAAATTTAAAATTTTCATAAATAATTATTTATGTGAAATCTTATTTTATTATAAAAAAATATTATAATATTTCGTCGATAAATAATCAATAAATAATTAATAATTTATTTTTACTATTGATTATATTTTAAAAAAAAAAATATGATCGATAAATTTTATCGTACTCTCTTATATATTTATTTATGAAGATTTAAGCTTTTTTTTGAATATATATATATAACTAGAAAACTAATGTTTAATTTTTAAAATTTTAACTAAAAATTTAAATAAAATTATTTTTCACCATTTTCTCTCAATTCCTATACAAGCTTATGAATTCGAACATGAGAATTAAGAAATCTATGTAAGAAAATTCTAGGAGATAATATTATTGAAGATTTTAGTGTGCACAAATTTAAAATTAAAAGAATTTTATGTTATATTTTGAAGTTTAAGGACCATACTGTTACAACACTCAAAGTTCAGAGTAATATAATAACCAACACAACTAAATTAAAAATAATTACAATTACAAACAAAATCTCTCTCCAAGGCATCAATCCTTTTCTTCTTCTTCTCCCTCTAAATTATGTGCTCCTTTAGGCCACCCGCATTAGAAGGACTACTAAACAAAGGACTACTAAATAACTCTCATCCACATCAGATTTTATGGGCCCAGTACACAACTTCTCCACTTACTCCTCCTTATCTCTTACATCAAAAGGACTACTAAAATACTATTCAGTATGGGACCCATATAATTATTTTATTATTAAATATTTACACTATTTAATTATTTTAATTAATATAAATTTTTTTATTTAATAAATTTAAAAAAAAAGTAGACAACTATTTTTTTTAATTTTATATATTTTTAATAATTAAATTTAAAAAATACATACAAATTAAAATTTTATTTTATAATAATATAAAATATATTTAAAATTATTTTTTTAAATTACTTAAAAAAATTAAAAATAAATTTATTTATTAAAAAAAAAAGCAAGCCACGTGGCCACTTTTAAGTGGCCAAAATTAACTTGTTTCCTTCTTCTCCTGAGGAGGACTTCTCCTCCCTGCCGCTCTTGAAAGAAGAGCCGGAGGAGTAGTCCTCCTTCTTCTCCTCCATCCAATGTGACTACTCCTCCAGGAGAAGTTTCATACCCCTCCTTCCAATGCAGGTGCTCTTATACCATATGCAATGGTAAAAACCTGGAAGCTTGCTAGCTCCTCACAAGTTCCATCATATTTTTAAGTGCTTAAATTTTGTTGTTAAATAGCCAACATACAAATGTTTGTTGTTGTCTCTTTTAGTGCACATATGATATATGAAATTTAGCAATTTATGCACTTTTGAATTTACTTAATCATGGTATAAAATTTCGTATGTTTGTTGTCCCTTTTAGTACATATATGATATATGAAATTTCAATTGTATGTTATGCATAATAAGTATACAAAATGGTACAAAGAATGGTTGACAAGGAATTGGTAAGAAATGATATAAATTGTATTGTCAATCTAATCGTGTAAATTTGCAATGACTTTTAAAAGTATATCTAATCCCAAAAAAATGACATTTTTGCATTGAATTGTGCATATTATGATTATAATCACTACGGATGGTCAATTTAGTATGGTTATGAATAATAAAAGTGCATGCATTTAGTACGTATAATGACATATAATAGATCATGAATGATAACACTAACTCTAGTGTACTTTAGTGAGTGTCAGAGTGAGCATAAGAGTGGCATGCCATAGTTTCTTGACAATATTGCACTATTAGTTTCATTAGTTGGTTCTGAATCTACTATGAGTACTATAACGATTTGGCTAGTTTAGAGTTTTATCATATATATTAGACGATTTAAACATTTTGTACTTATGATTAATAACTCTTCTATTTAGTTGCTTACATTCCTCATACTAACTTCAAGCCTATCATAAGTTACATGGACCTAATATTGATCATGAGAATGCATTTTATTATTAGATACACATTAAAAAGTAATAGAAAAAAATTATACGCTCAATAAAAAGGTGATACACATACAATTATAAATACACATGTAATGATGCATGAAAGCACGTGTAATTTGTCCATACACTATACGACTATATGTTAATCATATAGTGTATCATATAGTGATGATTCGACATATAATTCATAATTCAATTATGAACTATACATAGTGAATGATGCAAGATATAGTTATTGATACAATATGATGTTAATTATGACCGATTTGATATTTATGAAATATGAATTCTAAATATTTGTAAATGTATGATGTATTATGTTGTCATTTTATACAGATTGGACTCTGCGCATTAGTTTATTTCCATTATAGATAAAAGTCAGTAGAGTACTAGAAAGGTTATCCAATGATCCAACGCCTTTAGAACACATCAGTTGCTTCACCCTAAAGCTTTAATACTATAATTTGTATTTTGTTTATTTTAACATAAAAATAAGAATTTTAAATAGTTAAATAGTATAATAATTGCTATTGTAAATTAAATATGCATGAAACATTACTATATAAATGACGATAAGCTTAAGTAAAAAATATATATGAAACATTATTATATAAGTGATGATAAGTTTAAGTAATAACATAAATATACAGTTATGAAACAAAAAATACAAGTTTAAGGGGCCTTAAATAAAGAAACTCTTATCAGTCTACAATTCAATAAAGTTGTAGATGTAGAATAATATGTTAAAAAGATAAAAGTTAAACACAAAAATAACTACACGTGGTAAGTTAAATAATAATAGCAGACGATATTCTTCATAGTTTTGGATAGAGAGTGCTACAAAATAAATGTTTAATCAACTAACAAAGGTTACAATTCCTATATAAATATCGGCTAAGTTTATCAAAAAGCAAGATAGCGATGACGGTAAATTGAAAAATTAAAATTAGGACGTCATGGAGTGTGAATAGCATGTAGGATTGCTTGAGAGATGTTGAAAGTAGTCAAGCATCCAAGAACAAAGAAAGTAAGAAAATTATCATATGTGAACTCGAACTCGATTAATAGTTTCAATATCTAAATTCGTATGAAATTTGAATAATATATATTCAAACCTATTTAGTTTGAAATTTCATATAAAAATATGTTTTTCATTAACAATTAATTTTAAAAAAATATTTAAATTATAATTTTTAAATAAAAATTATATAAAGTATTTACATAAATGGATTGAGATAATATATATCTAATATATAAAATTAAAAATTTATTAAGAATATTAATTATCAAATTTAAACTTATTAATGTTCAAGAGATTGCGATTAGAACAATAATAATTAAATTAATTTTTATATAGTGAATTAGCTCGGAAAGAAAACTCTAAAATTAAGACTTGTTAAAATAGGGTATTTCTTATTGGGATCTAAAATTTATGGACAAAAAATAACCATTGAGTTTTATAATAAAAACAACTTTACCAATTATAATAAATTAATGATATTTTAATTATTATTATTATGAATGGGGATTGGGGGTGGTTGGTTCTTAAAAAATAGGGTTGGTGGAAAGATTTAAACATTAAAACCTAATTTTATAAGAAAAAAGAATCTTACTTCAATCATGCATCATATTCTTGTCTTTTTATAGATTTCTTATTTCGCATTCACATCTGATAAAATTTATCAATAAAATTATAAAAAAAGTTATTAGAAGTAAATTAATGATTATTTATTAATTATTTTATTATAACGACGATTTATCAATGAAATTTTGTAGCTATTTTTAAAATATTTTTATAATGAAATTTTATGATTTTTAATCTTGTCAAAATAATTATCTCATCGAAATAATTACATTTATCATATAATTAATATCTAAATATATTTGAAAAAAAACATAAATTTCATTATATAATTATTAAAATTTTTGGATCTTTTCATATTGAGCCCTCCAATTATTATAAACAAATTACAAATCTCATACTTTTACTTTAAATCTATAAATATCTAAATCATTAAAAAAAAAACCCACCAAATTGATTTTTTTTTTACATGTATACCTACAATTGTAAGGTTTTCTATAATTAAAAATAAAAATTAATTTCTTGATTTATTTTTTTTCCCTAGCTATAATCAATTAAGAGTCATACTCAAGGCTCAACAATACCAATTGACCTCTAGCTAGTTCCTTTTAAGTTAACCTCACCAACCATCCACATTATCCAAAACGTTCACATCTTTAATTTCTTATATCTAATTTCTCCGTCCAATTAGTCCGTAAAAAATCGATAATTTAATTAAAATAATTTTTTAATAAATAAAGATTTTTATTTATTAAATTAATTTTGATGTTGGCTTCACCTACCCTCAAGTGAGCAAAAAGCATGGTTGGTGGTGAAGACTTGTCCAAACCTCAACAACTCCTAAGTTACTTGTTTTTTTTCTTGCCAAATCTCGATTCATGTATTTGAATAGTCAATAATATGTTTTTTTTTCTTTTTTATAAATGGGATTTAGTCAATAATGCTAATCACAAATCATTGATATCAATTCATTGAAACTCTCAACTTATTTTTTTAAATTTATATTTCTTTTTGAAAAAAAAAAAATAACCATAGGATCTCTAACTACAAGTCATTGTAATGGTAATCATGACATGTTTATTTCAATTGGAAGCTCATATATTATTATCTTATTATAAAATATATATATTAAATAAATATATCAAAAAAATAAAAAATTTTATCATAAAGATATATAAAAAATATAAAAATATATTGCTTCATCATCACACACATGATAAATCTAGTTGCTTTTCAAGATTGAAGTTGATGAACGTCTAATTATAAGCTGCACATCCACATGATTCTCCCCAACATCAACTAAATTATAAGTTTCACATTCTTATATATATATATATATATTATCGATTATTTAATAATTATGTCTGGTTAATTAAATGAATGTAGATGAATATAAATAAATATAAATAAATGAATATAATTGGAGCAAGTTGGAGAATAAAAAAAAATGGTGAAGAAGATGAATGACGAGAGAAATATGGGAAGGTGGGCGGTAAAGAGACTCAAATGACCACATCTCACCAACCACAACCCAATCAACTCCATTGGGGTTGGCAGCTTCTCCACCATTTATATATATAAGAAAATGTACTTATTCTTATTCAGCACATGAGTCAATAGCCAATCAATTTTTTTTGTTTTTTTTATTAATTAATTAATATAAGTATGACTATTAAATTAAATTATGTAGATTATCATCTTATATTATTTCAATTATTAATAATTTAAATAAATTAATAAAATAATTATAAAATTTGCACCCATTATAAGTTATGATTTGCAATAATTTCTAATTAAGATCTATGTATTGCAAAATGTGATATATGACGTACTGCTTATGTGCTTATTCTCACCAACCCTCTTGGCGAAATTACTAAAAAGTCCTTAAATTTTTAATAATTAATTTCTATTTCAAAATCAATTCAGTGAAATATTTACGTGTGAATTTTTTTTTTAAATATTTTTTAAAAAATAATTCTTACCAGTAAAAATTAATGCAAAAGCATCACGTTAGTAGTAGCTACCAATCTCTGTCCCACCTAAGGGCATGATCACCACAAATTCTACACCACGTGTCATAATCTAACCCATCTATTCCCATGAAGATCCAATGGCTACTTCCATTTTCCAACTAACCCGTCGACCTACAACACCCAACGCTCAATACCCTCATCACCTCAGCCTCTATTTAAAGCATCTCTTATGGTTAAACCCACTCAGAAATTTTGGGTCACCTGAAATTTCCTTGCCTATAGTTTCATTTTATTTTTATTTTCTCGCACTTTTCTACTATTCTTCTCAACTTTCCCAGAAAACAAACAGCAATGGAATTCTGTCAGAATAATGGAACTGCTGATCCATTGAACTGGGGTTTGGCTGCAGACTCATTAAAGGGTAGTCACCTTGATGAGGTCAAGGGCATGGTAGATGTTTACAGGAAGCCCATCGTTAGGCTTGGTGGTGAGACTCTGACCATCGGTCAAGTTGCTGCAATTGCCAACCGTGACTCCGGTATCATGGTTGAGCTGTCGGAGGAGGCTCGTGCCGGCGTCAAGGCCAGTAGTGACTGGGTTCTTGATAGCATGAGTAAAGGAACTGATAGTTATGGTGTCACCACTGGTTTTGGTGCTACCTCTCATCGTAGGACCAAGCAAGGTGGTGCCCTTCAGACAGAGCTCATAAGGTAAAAAACAAATCACTTTTTTTTTTAATTTTTTTTCACTTTATTATATATATATGTTAGTAGAGGGTAGATGGCTTCTCAGTAAGCTGCCCTTTCTTTAATTAGGTGAGCTCATCAAGATCACAAGGCTTGGATGATATATATATATATATATAATTTACATTAATTTTGGAGATAATTTTAGTATAGTAAGTTAGAATTTATTGGTGGGTATTTAATGGGTCATGGGTCATGGCATGGCCTGCCACTCATGGATAGTCTAAATAAAGAAAAGGTAAATCTTTATTTACAAGATGGAGAGAGAAGAAGTAGGTAAGAGGATTAAATCCAATAGACTTGTAGCAGACAAGCTAAAAGAGACAAGTTCTTGATTGATCTACCTGATCTGTTTCATTTAATATATATAAAATTGGCAATTCCCCATATAAAATCCAAGAAATTCTGTGAGGTTTTTTTTACTGTTTTAACATTAAATTGAAATATATTTTTTGTTTTCAGGTTCTTGAATGCTGGGATCTTTGGAAATGGAGCAGAATCTTGCCACACATTGCCTCATTCTGCAACAAGAGCAGCTATGTTGGTGAGAGTCAATACTCTGCTGCAAGGCTATTCAGGAATAAGATACGAGATCTTGGAAGCTATTACTAAGTTCATCAACAGCAACGTTACCCCATGTTTGCCACTCAGAGGTACAATCACTGCCTCTGGTGACCTGGTTCCATTGTCGTATATTGCTGGGCTTTTGACCGGCCGGCCCAATTCGAAGTCGGTAGGGCCTGACGGAGAATCCGTGGATGCATCTGAAGCCTTTAAGTTAGCTGGAATCAACGGTGGGTTTTTTGAGTTGCAGCCCAAAGAGGGTCTAGCTCTTGTAAATGGTACTGCAGTTGGTTCTGGGTTGGCTTCCATGGTGCTTTTTGAGGCTAATGTTCTGGCAATTCTATCAGAAGTAATATCAGCAATTTTTGCAGAAGTTATGCAAGGAAAACCAGAGTTTACTGACCACTTGACACATAAATTGAAGCATCATCCAGGACAAATTGAAGCTGCAGCTATTATGGAACATATCTTGGATGGTAGTTCTTATTGTAAGGAAGCTCAAAAGGCACATGAAATTGATCCTTTACAGAAGCCTAAACAAGACAGATATGCTCTTAGAACATCTCCTCAGTGGCTAGGCCCTCAGATTGAAGTGATTAGAACAGCAACTAAAATGATTGAACGAGAAATCAACTCTGTGAATGATAATCCATTGATTGATGTGTCAAGGAATAAGGCTTTACATGGAGGGAATTTCCAGGGAACCCCAATCGGTGTTTCCATGGATAACACTCGTTTAGCCATTGCTGCAATTGGGAAACTCATGTTTGCACAATTCTCTGAGCTTGTTAATGACTTTTACAACAATGGGTTGCCTTCAAATCTCACCGGTGGCCGCAATCCAAGCTTGGATTATGGGTTCAAAGGAGCTGAAATTGCCATGGCATCTTACTGTTCAGAGCTTCAATTCCTTGCAAATCCTGTCACCAACCATGTTCAAAGTGCAGAGCAACACAACCAGGATGTCAACTCATTAGGGTTAATTTCTTCAAGGAAAACAGCTGAGGCTGTTGACATATTGAAGCTCATGTCTTCCACTTACTTGGTTGCTCTCTGCCAAGCCATTGATTTGAGGCACTTGGAAGAGAACTTGAAGAACACTATCAAGAACACAGTGAGTCAAGTTGCAAAGAGAGTCCTCACAATGGGCTTCAATGGCGAGCTTCACCCATCAAGATTCTGTGAAAAGGACCTTCTCAAAGTGGTGGACAGGGAATACGTATTTGCCTACGTTGATGAGCCCTGCAGTGCAACCTACCCATTAATGCAAAAGCTAAGGCAAGTACTAGTAGACCACGCCTTGATGAATGGTGAAAAAGAGAAGAATTCCAACACATCCATTTTCCAGAAAATTGCAGCATTTGAAGAGGAACTCAAGGCTCTTTTGCCTAAAGAAGTAGAAAGTTCCAGGAATGAGTATGAAAATGGAAATCCATCGATTCCTAACAGGATCAAAGAATGTAGGTCATACCCATTATACAAGTTTGTGAGGGAAGAACTGGGTACTAGTTTGCTTACCGGTGACAAGGTCCGATCACCGGGTGAAGAGATTGATAAGGTTTTCACAGCAATGTGTGCAGGGAAGCTGATTGACCCTATGCTAGAATGCCTCAAGGAGTGGAACGGTGCTCCTCTTCCTATCAGTTAAATTGTTCTTTTTTTTATTTTGTTCCTTCATATAAAGGCTACATATGCCCTGTTGATTTGTAACTTCAAAATTGTAATACCAAAATGTACGTGTTTATGATGTTTATTTTCTTTAATGCTTTAAAGAATCTTGATTTCTTTGTACTTTGAATTTCAGCAATCCTATAACAAGTTATGCAATCAATATTTGAGTAAGCGTAAGTTTCACATATTTCTCTTACACTGTTTATCGAATATTTCTAAGTTATTTTCTCAAAAACTTACTGTTTTTATTATTTAATATTGCTAATACATATCGAGATAACATGATACCAATACAAAGGATGAAAACAAGAGATTCTCTAAAAGTAAAGAGAATTGAGTTTAGACTATATACCTGTGTTCCTCTGAGAATTGATTCTGTCAAGACGGTGAATTGAATTTAGTAGTTAGTGTTCATGCCCATGAAACCATAATAAGCATTAATGTTTAGTGGCTATTAAATTATCACAACCACTTTCAACAATATTTTTGAGAATTGTCATAATCCACATTAATTTTGATCGGCGCGTTTTTAATATCCTTTCTTTTTTTGATTTTGTGGAATGAATTTTTCTAACAGATATGAGATCAAGCTAAACAATGCTATCCTTGCCGAAGACAAGCACTTGCCTATGTAAGTTCCTACAGTTATATGTTTTTAATTTAGTGATATCTATTTTTGAGTATATTTCTTTGTGTCTCATTGTTTTATTTCGTCTGCTGTTATTATATCTCTTGCAGTGTATGCTTCAAATTCCTGTTTCAACAAGTTATATGGGCTGTATTGGAAAGGATGAGTTTGGAGAGGAGATGAAGAAAAACTCAAGGCAAGCTGCTGTCAATGTCATTAATCTGCTTCTTTTATTACCTATTTTTAGATTATCTATTCTGATGTGTCTAAGTTTAATAAGCATGCATTATCAGATTCATTATTATGAGGATGAGACTGCTCCAACAGGAACATGTGCCGTTTGTGTTGTTGGTGGTGAGAGGTCTGTTTGACTTATTAGCTTATATTTATAATTTGCAGTTTAATGAAATCTTGTGCATTTATTGTCCATTTTTTCTTGCTAATTGAGTCTACCACCTTTTGACATTGTCTCCTAAATATGTGTGATCTATTTGTACATGTGTCCATTCTCTATTGCTTCATTTGGACACTAATGAGGTTGTTGATTATGAATATGACATAATGCCACTAAAGGTCTTCTAAAGCTTCAACCTGTCAAAGAAAAAAAAAAAGAAGATTCATGCTGTTGGTTAGCAATATTGGATCTTATTATGCATCATATCCAGGCTTCTTTTCAAGCTGCTGGTGTGTGTCTGGCAGTTGTTATTGATGTATTCCTAAAGACCATGATATTTAAAATGTAGAATTCAGGACAGAAATTTCTCTGCTTATATTTATTTGCTGTTGTTTGCTGGGGTAAAGGTTGAAAGTTTGTGCAGATCAATTATTGCAAATTTGTGGGCTGCAAACTGTTACAAATCTGAGCATTTGAAGAGACCAGAAAATTGGGAACTAGGTAATTATTTTGTTAGAAATAAGGCAATAAATAAATATAAATTAAAGACAAAATATTTACAGATTAGGAAAGTAGATCAAGACCGTAATATAACAAAATAATTTCTAGCTATTGTATCTATAAATCCACATTTGTAACATACAAAAATTAAGTTTGAATAAAAGTTCACTCTTCTCAGTTTTTTCATAGTATCAGAGCTATTCAATTGTTACCTGTTCTAAATCAGAATGAGTGAAGAGATTTCATCTGCAGCACCGGCACTGTCTGAGGCAACCACTATCCTGTCACAACAGATTGCAAAACTACTGCAAACACAAAACATACCACAATCAACCAGTCACAATAGTCATTCAATCACAATAGATGTCAAATTAAACAATCACAATTATGCACTATGGGCCAGAAATGATGGAGGTTGCAATCGGAGGCAGAGGGCGTCTCAGCCACATCATTGGACACCCAGAACCACCAGAAAAAACGGATGCAGCCTATTCAGGATGGTGGCAGAGAGATCTACAGGTATTTTCCTGGGTCACTCAAGCAATAGATCCAAGTTTAATACAACATTTTATACATTACTTGACTGCAAAGGCCCTGTGGAACGACCTTGCTATAACCTACTAGAGCGGGGAAGATAGCCTTCAGATCTTCGATTTAATGGCTAAGGTAGACAGAATTCAACAAGGGAACTATTCATTGGAAGACTATTACAGCGCCTGCCAAAATCTATGGATGGAGATAGACAGGCGGCGACCCAACCCAATGGAGTCGCCGACCGATATCCATACCTACAATAAATTGTAACAGGAACATCGGCTATTTAAGTTCTTATCTAGACTAAATGTTGAATTTGATGCAGTTATTCAGGACGTGTTGAAATCGACACCCGTTCCCTCAGTTGAAGCCACTTATGCGATGGTGCATCGAGAAGCCGCCATGAAGAGTATTCTAAGCTCAATGACATCTTCTGACGGACACACCCCATCATCGGAATCGAGGTTGGCCTAGCTGCGAAGGGATAAGGACAAAACATATATGAGCAAGGGAGGTTCCGCCGGTTAGAAACAGTCAGCACTTCATCCAGGGTAAAAGGAGACCTCAGGCGAGAGTGTTTCCACCTCGTCGGTTTTTCCGACTGGTGGGAAAAAAAGGAGAAAAAGCCATCTGACCGCAAAGGAACAGCCACCGCTACACTGGGTGGTCAGGAAGCAATAACCCCTAGCAAGGGTGGCTTGGAGGGAGAACCAGATGGGTTCACCACGGTCGGACTTGGGAGAACTAGCAACGTGCTGTTGCGACAGAGAGAAGCAGAACATGTCGCACGGTGCAATGGAACCAGCAGCTCCCGAGCCCAACAGAGACAGGAGGGAACTAGCGGTGCCGCGAGAGGGCAACATGGAGAAAACCCTAACCGAGGTAATGAGATTAATGTGTTTTTATATGAGCAGGAGAAGAACCCTAGCCAGGAGCGGAATCTACAAAAATGCCCTTAGTTGCCAAAATTACAAAAATACTACCCGGAGACAGAATTACAAAAATGCCCCTAGAACAAAAATAATGAAAATATGGGTAGATGGATTTTTTATTGTGGAGCAACAGATATGATGACTTATGACCGGGCCGATATTAGTAAATGCATAGTGCTGAGAAAAAATTGCATTCAGACTGCAAATGGAGAACTGACACAAGTGGAAGGAGCAGGAGTTGTAGAATTAATTCCTACACTGAAATTATCAAATTGCCTATTTGTACCTTCCATGTCTTATAAATTGCTTTCTATCAGCCATGTTACAAAAGAATTAAATTTTACTTATCTCATGTATCCCACGATTTGTGTTTTGCATGATATTCGTACGAAGGAGATTATTGGGCGTGGCATTGAACAGAACGGACTATACTACGTCGATGAAGTATCTAAAGAGGGATCTGCATTAATGACTCATGGATCAATGGATTATCAAAGTTGGCTATGACATTGACAATTAGGTCACCCTTCACACGTGTATCTCAAATATTTGTTTCCTAAATTTTCTAGCTCGAATATACAATGTGATACCTGTGTTTTTGTTAAGAGTCATAGACAAACATTTGTGCCGAATAATACTCGTGTAGAAAGTATTTTTTCTTTGATACACTCTGATGTATGGGGACCAACCCCTGTTTCTGGAACAAGCAATTTTAAATATTTTATTCTGTTTATTAATGATTGCACCCGGATGACCTGGATCTATTTTTTGAAATAAAAATCTGAAGCTTTCTCTAAATTTGTGCATTTTTACCATCTAGTCCATACTCAGTTTCAGAAAAAGATTCAAACTCTTAGGACTAATAATGGGGGAGAGTTTGTGAATAAACCTATGCAAGATTTTTGTTCTGAAAAAGGTCTTGTTCATCAAACCACTTGTTCTAACACTCCTCAACAGAATGGGGTAGCTGAGTAGAAAAATCGCTCCATTCTAGAAATCACCAGAGCCCTTATGCTTGAATCCCATGTCCCTGTCTCACTGTGGCCTGAAGCAGTGGCCACTACTACTTATCTTGCCAACCGACTTCCAACCAAAATCCTTAAATTCCGGACTCCCATTCAAGCCCTAGTTGATCATACACATGTCCCACCAGCTCTATCACTCTCTCTTCGTATTTTTCGGTGCTCTGTGTTTATTCATATCCCCAAGACAGACAGAACTAAATTTGAACCCTGTGCTGAGAAATGTGTATTTGTGGGATATGGAGTTCATAAAAAAGGATACCGCTGTTACAACCCAAAAACCAAACACATGCATACCACTATGGACTGTGACTTTCTGAAAACAGAATATTTCTACTCAGGCACAACCCAATCTGTGGTTCAGGGGGAGAAAGAACAAAGGAGAGAACCACTAGATTGGTTGATCAGAGGTACACTATCACCACAGATCAATAATAAAAAACAAGCCAATGGGAATCAGTTACAAGTCAGTGGAGCACAATCTGAACAAATCAATGTAGTATAGTCCGAACCAGTCAATGTCACACCTTCTCAATCTCCATATACTGATATTCCTGAAGTTAGTAGCTCAATTTCTGGTATTATTCCCACTATTGCTGCTAATCTTGAGATTGCAGAAAATGAAACAGCAAGGGATGATCCATCACCAAGATATATACTTCCACCTAGAAGTACATGAGGAATACCTCCAAAGAGATATGTACCAGAACATGAGCCTGGTTCGAGCAGATATCCTATAGCAAATTTGGTCAGAGGAAACTTGACAGAAGATGCCAATGCATTTGCAGCAGAAATATATGCAGAGGATATTCCCAGAACAGTGGAAGAAGCAATGAAGGAACCTGAATGGCGCAGAGCAATGCAGACTGAGATGGGTGCCCTAATAAGAAATGGTACATGGGAGAAATGTACTTTACCTACATGGAAGAGGGCAGTAGGGTGCAAATGGGTTTTCACAATCAAATGCTCCACCTGGGTTCTCTCATGAGTTTAAATCTCAAGAGGCCTGTAAACTAAAGAAAGCACTGTATGGGCTGAAACAATCTCCAAGGGCTTGGTTTGGATGATTTACCATGGCGATGAAGAAATATGGGTATCAACAAAGCAATTTTGATCACACATTGTTCCTAAAAAGGAGAGAAGAAAGAATTACATGTCTAATCATCTATGTAGATGATATGATTATCACTGGAGATGATGAGGAAGAAATGTCGAGACTTCGAGACAACTTGTTCGAAGAATTTGAAATTAAGGATCTGGGAAATTTGAAGTATTTTATGGGAATTGAAGTTTTGAGGTCCAAACAAGGAATTTACATATCTTCGAGGAAGTATATTTTCGACTTATTGGCTGAAACATGAATGATAGACTATAAGCCTGCTTTAACTCCTATTGTAATGAATCATGGATTAAAATTTGAAGAGGGAGCAGAACCAGCATATAAAAAGAGATACCAGCAGCTAGTCAAAAAATTGATTTATCTGTCTCACACAAGACCTGATGTAGCATACACAGTTGAAGTAATTAGTCAATTTATGCACAACCTACAGAAGAATCATATGGATGCAGCATTACTAGTATTGCGATATCTTAAGGGTTCACCTGGAAGAGGGATTCTATTCAAACAAAATGGGCATCTTAAAATACAGGAGTATACAGATGTAGATTGGGCTGGTAATCCGATTGACCGAAGATCTACATCAGGATACTTTGCAATGGTTAGGGGTAACTTAGTTACTCGGAAGAGCAAGAAACAAAAAGTTGTATCTCTATCTAGTACAAAGGCAGAATTTCGGGGAATAGCTCACGGACTGGCTGAACTTTTATGATTGAGAAAGCTACTCATTGAGTTGAGATTTCCACCAAAAGAAGTACTTCCGTTGATGTGTGACAATAAAGCTGCAGTCAGTATATCAGAAAATCCAGTCAACAAATAAATACAAATTAAAGACAAAATATTTACAGATTAGGACAATAGATCAAGGCTGTAATGTAGCAAAATAATTTCTAGCTATTGTATCTATAAATCCACCTCTGTAACATATAAAAATTAAGTTTGCATAAAAGTTCATTCTTTATATTTCTTGCTTCTTCTACCTTCAGGCTTTTATTCAGTGTTGGGCTATGCTTCTTGTTGGTCTAACCTGTAAAACAAGTCTATTAAACGGTTGAGAAAGCAAATTATTTCTACGTTGCTTGATTTTTCCTTACTGTCTCTCCTGATCAGTCCATTCACTGCACACAACAAGGTAAAGCTTGTCTACTATATTTCTTTTAACTATTGCAACTATGGAAGGGTCAGTGACTGATTTGAGTTATGCATTTTCAGTTCTTCTCAATGAATCTTTCTTCCCCATTCATTTGTGAGTTCTTCAAAGATGCCCAGGAGAAATTTCTACCGTAAGATTCCTGCCTCCATCTTTGCTCTTTGCTCGTATTGTCTGTTAGTAGTCCAGCATTGATGTGTCTTTTAATTGCAGGTATATGGACTATGTCTCTGGAAATGAGACTGAAGCCAGAACTTTTGTGTAGGTTCATGGATGGAAGGTAACTTTTTCCCGCTTTATGTTTGTATTGATTAATTAGAGAACTCCCTGATGTTGTCTGGATTGTCTTTGTTTGTTAAGACTGATAACGTTGAGGATATTGCTATAAAGATCTCTCAGTGGCACAAGGCATCAGGGATACATAAGAGAATTGCTGTTATTCACAAGGCGCTGACCCTGTTGTGGTTGCTGAAGATGGGAAGGTGAAATTATTCCCTATAATCTTGTTACCCAAGCTGGTAGATAAAAATGGAGCAGGTGACTGTCCTCTTATACCATCTTCAACCCTCTTTCACTCTTGACAAAGATATCAAGTAGAAAAGAAAAATCTATGAAATGCATGCTTTCATTGAATTTAATAGTGTTTAAAAGTTAGTTCCTGTTGTTTTATGCTGATTTGATTGCCACTTTTATATCTGATTTAATGTTGATTTTTGGTAGCAGTTTCAGATTTGGATTGTTATGTGCATTGAGATCACTTTTATATTAGTTTAGCTTTTCATTGATGAGAAATATCTAAATCAAAAACACCCTTATTTGTTTCAGTAATTCTGCAGTGAAATTGTTGTGTACAATCTTAATAACTTGATTAAAAGGACTGCATCTTGTAATCAGGCAAAAGAACTCTCTTTTGGCAGGGGATGCATTTGTTGGAGGATTTATGTCACAGCTGGTGCAAGAGAAGCCGATTGAAGACTTTGTAAGAGCTGGATGCTATGCATCAAATGTGATCATCCAGAGGTCATGTTGCACATATCCTGAGAGGCCTGATTTCAGTTAGGCTCATGATCACCATTCACCATCACCACCATTTGCAATTTTATCTTTTTAAACTTTATTCCACAACGTCGCATGATTTGCTCCTGAACCCATATATTTTGGTAGAGGAGGTGTAATTCGAACTCAGTTTTTAATTTCAGTTCAAAAATTTATTTATTTAGAAGCTTCTAAAATAATTCGTAAATATATTTATTTAATTAAAATGATTATTTTTAAATTACAATCGTTAGGATAAAGAAAATAAATTTTTTTAGAGAAATTTATTATTTTAAAATAATTTTTTTAAAGATTATAAAGTAAAATTTTTTATGCTATTTGATATTTAACTCGATAAAAATTTGACTATCTTAACTCATTTGTTAAATGAATCAAGTTTGAGCTTATTGATATTTGATTCGGTTCAAGCTCAAAATATTTTAACGAACTAAATTTAAATTTTTTAAAACTTAGTTAGATTCTGTTTGACTATCAATTGTATGTGAAAAAAATTAAAAAATTTATGTTGTTTAGTATTTTATACTTATTTTGACAACATAAAATTATTTCATTGTTATATATTGTCGTTCTAATATAATTAACAGTAATATCTAAGTAAGAAACGCATAGAGAAAATGTGGAATGGGGAAGAAAATAAAAAATAATTTTTTTTCCATTTCTTCCTTCTTCTCCACTTATTTTGGAAAAGGAATGAATGATAAGAAATTTTTTTTTTTGGACTTCGAGCCATATTCGAGCTTCACTCGTTTTGAATTCAAGTTGAATAATAACAAATTCAAGCTTGACTTGTTTAACAAATGACTTGATCTTTTATTAAATCAAATATCGAATAGTTCTAAAAAAATCTTGTTTTATTTACAATACTAATGATTTTTATTTTAAAAATAATAAATATCTCTAAAAAAACTTATTTTACTTTTAATACTAATAATTTTGAGTTTAAAAATAATAATTTTAATATTAAATAATTTTAATTAAACGAGCTAATTTATAAAATTATATATAAATGAACTTTCAATAATGAGTAGAGTATTGGTGAGTTTAAACTTGACTAATTTATTAAATGAATTTAAAAATTGAATTTAAGATTAATTTATTTAGAAAATAAATCGATTTAAATTGAGTTTTTATTGAATTGAATTTTGAATAGCTCATTTGATTCATTTACAATTTATTATTATTATTATTATTATTATTATTATTAAATGGTTGGCATGAACGAGAAAAGAAGAGAAAGGAGGGGATTTGCAAAGTAGAGAACAATAAGAAAACTTTCCATAGCTAACAACTTAACTAAGACATGGCTACACTTTCCCTTCCATCATTATAATAGACAAATTTCTTAAATAGCTTCAACACAACACGAGCTTATAGGACAGCTTATTCAAATACTTCATAAAATTAACTAATATACCAACTTAGCAAATCATATGACGCAAGATTTCTATACTGCATGAATGCATCCATAGTTTCCTTCTCTTATTTATTCTTGGTAGGTTTTAGCATCATCTCCCTCTTCTTTTGACAGCTTCTTTGCTTTAAAATCTGCATCATCATGGTATATGCTTATATCAGGTCTCGGTTCAAACTTCATAGTAAATAATTTCTCATTTAGTTGATTCTTTTCTTTGAATCTAATCGGTGTGTCGTTGTCAATATCATTATGATAAATTGACACATCAGGTATCGGCTCAAGTTCTTTCTTAAAGAATGATTTCTCAACCGATGTCTTCTTTGCTTTAAAACCTGCATCATCATGGTATATGCTTACATCAGGCCTCTGTTCAAACTTGGTAGCAAATAATTTCTCATTTAGCTGATTCTTTCCTTTGAATCCAATCGGTGTGTCGTTGTCAATATCATTATGATAAATTGACACATCAGATATCGGCTCAAGTTCTTTCTTAAAGAATGATTTCTCAACCGATGTCTTCTTTGCTTTAAAACCTGCATCATCATGGTATATGCTTACATCGGGCCTCTGTTCAAACTTGGTAGCAAATAATTTCTCATTTAGTTGACTCTTCCCTTTGGAACCAACATCATTGTGATAGATAGACACATCAGGTATCGGCTCAAACGTTTTGATGGAGTCTGTCTCATATGGAGTTTTCTTTTCCTGAAAACCAATATCATCGTGATAAATTGAAACATCAGATCTCGGCTCAAAATTCTTACTCATGTCACAATCGGTTTTCTCATTGGATGCAGATGAAGCTGGAGAAGCTTGAAGAAGCTCTTGTATTGGTTCTGGTAGGGGTTGATCTTTCACGAGTCCTCTCCAATACTCACCCACATCTTTTCTTGCATTGCTGGTGCTCAAAATCTGCTAAAACAAACAATTAAATAAACCTTATTGAAACATATAAAGAGAATGGAGAGTGGAAGATATACATAATGTTAGTAAGCTAGTGTATTCGGTCAGTTCAGAACAATTAGAAAAAAAAATAATACATATATTTTGAAAATCCAATCGAACCGAATATATGGTGATAATCGAATTGCAACGATGATTTTTTATTCGATTTGGTTTCAATTATCTCAAAAACCAAAAGTTTCTATGTCAATGGTAAATAAGATTGGAGAGTGGAAGATAAATATATATATAATGTGTATAGGCCCATGCATTCAATTGATTTAGTTCCAAAATTAGAAAAAAAAAAAAACTAAATACACATATTTTTGAAACTAAACTGATCCGAATACAGAGAGACAACCAAACCAAACCGATAATTTTTTATTTAATTCGGTTTAATTATTTCAAAAATCGACCGTGTATGTCAATAATAAAATATAATTTCCTATAAATAAAATGCAAAAAAAGAAATAAAATTATATAAAAGTTCATATATAATAAAAGGAATAACTTGGCTGGAAAGGAAAAGGAATTGAATCGAAAAGAAAAAATTAGTTTGTATTGAGTTATTAGTAAAAAAGAGATAAACTTCAATTTTTCAGTATTTAAATTAAATAAATCGAACTGAATAAAAAATTAAAATTTTTATAAAACTATAATTAAATTAAACTGATACTACTGAATAATCAAATTAATATAAATTAAAATCTATAGTTGGATTCAATTTTTGTATAAACCAAAAATTGCTGATTCCTAAATTGTAATTGCCAATAATAGAAAAGCTTACCAAGAGAAGCAAGAGAAATGGAAGCAAAGCAAACAAAGATTTCATGTCTTCTATCAAAAGATCAAAGATTCTTATAATTGCATTGAATGCTAAATCACATGAATCCTCTTTCTATTTATAAGCCAATCTCATCATACCACCAAAAATAAACTAATGGAATATATAACTTTGTGGTTTTGCCATATGGGTCCCCCACAATAATTTCCATTTAATTATTATATTATGGTTGTGTGAATTATGCATTCACAATGATTTGCATGTAATTCTATATAAAAAAAATGAATTTAAATTTAAATTATTTATAAATTAATTGACAAATCTTTTATTTTATTACAATTTAAAATAAATAATGTTTATTCATAAATTTATTAGCATAAAAAATTATTTATTAATCTACAAATGACATTGTATATTAAATTTATCTAAAAAATTCTCCATAAAGTATGATTGAATTATGCAATTTCATGATGATTTTCTTATACAAGTATATATAGGGCTATAAATGAACCAAGTTGTTTCGTGAGTTATTCGAGGCTCAGCTAGATAAAAGTTCGATCAGGCTCGATTCGTTTTCTAAATGAATTAAGCTCGAGCTCAGTTTTTAAGTTTGTTTAATAAATGAGTCAAGTTTGAGTTTATAGTTATTAAACTCATTAAAATTCGAAAACTTATTTATTTATATAATCATTTAACTAAAATTATTTAGTATTAAAATTATTATTTTTTAAATTAAAATCATTAGAATTACAAAGTAAATGAATTTTTTTCTAGAAAAATTTATTATTTTCAAACTAAAATCTTTTAAGATTGTAAATAAAAAATTTCTTTAGAGGCATTAGAGATTTGACTCGATAAAAACTCGGTTTGTTTATTAAACGAATCAAGCTTGAGCTTGTTGATATTTGATTTGAGATCAAAATGAGTTAAGCTCGAACTAGATTCGAGCTCGAAAAATTTTTAACGAATTAAGTTTGAACTCTTTGAAATTCGGTTCAATTTGATTCGTTTACACTACTAACTGCATTTAAATTATCAGCAATTGAATTATACGATACAGTATAAATATATAATATTTTTTACACGTGAACAAGGGCCCTTATAAATTAATTACTTTATCGTGAAAATATCATCTTCAAGATATCATAAAATAAGATGGGTTTGATTTATATGTCGACCATTTGCACATGAATAATTGTTAAAAGAAATGTAATGCTTTCAGGTCTCTGGTTGTAACTATTATATGTAGTAATATTAATATGCAATTATATATGCATGCTTAGTTGGGTGGATATCTTTTTCTTTAGTTCATCGTTGTTCACATTCTTTTATTACTTCATTTTTTAATTAACATGATTGCAAAGTAGTTGAGATGCCTGATTGAAAGAGATAATTTTTTTTAATTTATTATATTATGTACGTAAATTTATAAAACTATGATAAAGTTTATATCGTGTCTACAATAATATATGATAAAGTTTGTGTAGAGATAAGATATAAGTAAAAAGGAGTTCTTAATCGAATGATTTTTTATTTGGATAGGCCGTATCATGCCAAATCGAGCTAGTTGTTGGGTTGAGTTGTAAGTTTTTCTCGAAGAGATTCATGTTTCGCCGTTGGCAATAATTTGGTAATTAAGTAGATCGGCAAGTTGGTTTTCAGACAAAATTGACTCTTAACTCTTACTTTATCATGAACAAAATGAAAGTCATTACGAAGTTGGCGAAAAGGTAGATAGCACCGTGTTGTTGAATTATTCTCGGTAATGCTGGTAGCCCAGTTATTTTTATCGTAAAAATAGCATTTTTGATATATTTTTTATAAGAATACCAAGGTTGTGATGTGCCGGAGATAGCGAAGAATTCACTTAACCGGAATCCAATCATCCTTAGGATTATGAAGAAATTGGGAGACGTTATTGATAGAGAATGTGATGTATGGCCTGGTGAACTCCAACTAGTGAAGTCCTCCAAACAATGCTGCGAAGAAAGAAGGATTATCTTGAGTGAGAGGTTTGGAACATCCTTTATGAATACATCATCGATGTATTTGCTTTGTGTGAGGAATAATCAAGTCATTGATTTGATTGCCTCAATGCATAAGGAATATCTAAGCTCGCCAAGATTTTTTAGAAGAAAATCTACTTGTATATATTAAATAAGATTTTGTACAAAGCTTGAATTGTCGCTTGTCATGAAAACTAAAATGTCATCCCAAGCATGCAAACTGCTTCAATGCCATTACGAGGCTCTGATACCATGTAAAAATTTTAAAAAAATTCGTTGCTTTTTTTTGAACTTTTGGAATACTTACTAAAAGTAATTAGTAGTAATAATGCTTCTAGCCATTGTCATCCTAGTATTTCATAAAGAACAAAGAAATGCCAGCAAAACAATGAGGGTTTTTTTCATAAGCAACGCTTGAGATTTGCTTTATCAAATCTCATGGGTTCAAGCTTCTTTTTCCAATAGCTCTACATGCATCTTCAACTTAATAAAGAAACTACGGTGACTCTTTATCCACCCTCTTGAGCTTTTGGAAATATTTATACTCTTCAAGAAAACATATCATACTTAATTCACTCTTAAAATTAATTTAAGAGAGAAGAATTATTCATGGCTTTATAAGCAACACATTATTATAATATCTTTCCGATGTGGGATTTAATACTTCTGTCACTCATTATCAAAAAAAACTTTTGCATCACAACAAATCCAAGAAACCCATCACTTGAATGAAGAAAAAACCAAATTCATGGAACGGGGATAAATAGATCCACAGATAAGATCAAATTACCTCAGATCGGATTATATTTATTTGATACACTGTTGTCAATATGAAT
>CAOGCB010602504.1:0-15385 GCA_948266635.1 Cnidoscolus chayamansa
TATATATATATATATATATATATATATATATATATATATATATATATATATATATATTGCCTCCCTTTATAATGAAAAAAGACATGCTAATTGCTCTTAGAAGTTCAGTGTTTATTATATTAACATCTCGTGATATAATAAATAGTTATTAGTTATAATTAAGAGAATACTGTATGCAGT
The DNA here is from genome assembly GCA_948266635.1 of Cnidoscolus chayamansa. Taxonomy (NCBI): domain Eukaryota; kingdom Viridiplantae; phylum Streptophyta; class Magnoliopsida; order Malpighiales; family Euphorbiaceae; genus Cnidoscolus; species Cnidoscolus chayamansa. The sequence goes on from CAOGCB010602504.1 coordinate 181, forward strand.
CACTCAAAGCTTGAAAACTTTTCATCAACAACGAATAGTTTATAATTAATAAATAAAAAAAATGTTAAATAATAATAATAATAATAATAATTCATCAATTAATGTAATTAACATAATATAGTAAACAATAGGATAAATGGTGTTATTTCAGCTAATATTTATCGTTTAATAATGGGAAGATTTACAAATATATATATATATTATCATTAACAAATTGATTCTTTATATTGAAAAATTCATTGAGGTATGAATAACTTTCCATCTCATATTAAACTATCTATCTAATAATACTTTCATCCACTTTTCTATATATATATATATATATATATATATTTAACATGTTTTATTAGTCAAAAATTAAACATATTGCTGTTAATATTTTTTTTTATATATTTAGTTTTGTAAAATAATACTAAAAACATGACTCTTTTTAGAATGGTATTTCGATACTTCTTCTTATATATGAAAACCTAAATGGATTAAGTGATAAAAATATTTAACAAAATAAATAAATATAAAATGTTAATAAGTGATTGCATACTATGAGATAAAAAAAAAAAAAAAAAAGGAGGTATGAGATGTTGTTTTAGCTCTTAAAATAAATTTTGAGAAGACAAATGAAAGAAATTACCCTTACTCAAGCAGGCTTCCCTCTTAGCTTTAATCAAGTCATACTAAACTACCTGTGTTACTTTTTCCAATATGCAAGGTGGGTGTGGAATGAGAAGTTGACTCAAGCTTTCTAACCAACGATGGGGTAAAATATATATATATATATATATATATATATATATATATAATTTAAAAATAAAGAAATTATTTTCCTATTTTTAATTTATTCTCTTATTTTTCTCATTTTCCAAACACCTCTCTCTTTTTATCATATATTTTCATTTCATTAATATTATTTCTCTCATCTAATTTAATAATATTTAATTTCCATAAAATTAAAAATATATATTAATTTTAAAGTAATTCTGATGAAAAGGTAATTTAGCCAAAAGTTTAATATCTTATATGTATTAAGCTTTTTCCTTTAGGTAAACACTGAAACTAAGACTAATAAAAAATAAAATAAATACTCCTTTAACTATATTGGAATGGGCCGTACAAAAACAACCTACGTATTGGAGGCCCGACATATGCATTAACTGTTACAGGCCGACGAAACGAAGAGCCCTTTTATAGTTCCTTGTAAGTTGTAATGGTTTGGTTGCAACTGCAGAACGCTGTTGGCTTCCTTAATTGAGTTTGACGAGTTAGCTTGATCTGAGGCAGAGAACGAGTGCAAGCGAGTACGATGCGAAAATGGTGGAAGGTAGCAGTCGTACTGGGGATCGTTGGGGTATTCAAGGAATTCAGCAAACAATTGGGATGGGATAAAGACGCTGCTATCCAGGTGTTTGTTGAATGGTCCGAACGGTTGGGAATGTGGGCGATGCCGGTTTATGTGGGGATTCACACCCTTACCCTCGCACTCTGTTTGCCCTGCGCAGTTTTCTTCGAGGCTGGCGCTTCGTTACTTTTCGGATTCTTTCCTGCTGTTCTCTGCGTCTTTTCCGCCAAAGTCTTAGGGGCTTCCCTCTCCTTCTGGATCGGCAGGTCTTTCTTTCCCCTTAATTTTCCCTTCATCCTTAGTCTGTAATTTTAACATCAACTATTCTATTTTGTTGCAGTTAGAATCTATATAAGCATGCCATTTCTGGTTTGTCTATAGGCACCTTTTTTTTTATCTATCTCATAATTAAATATTTTATAAAGAATTGAAGATGACTTATTGTCATGAAGATTATGTTTTCATTTTGGATAATCAACATTTATGTTTTTGTTTTCCGTCATTTCTTTCTTTTCCTTTTCTTTGGAGGGCCGGTGGGGAGGTGCCCTAGTTTGTTTTCCTTGTTTTAGGGTCATGTCAACAATTAGAAATACATGGGAAAAGTACGGTATATATATATATTGCCATCTGATCACGTACCTTCTCTACTTAAGATTGATTGTTGCCCCTTGATGTTGGTGATCTATGATTTTATTTGAGAATTCTAATAAGAGTTTGATGTGGCATGCTGATGATATGTTTCAGCTGATGAGAGTGTAAATTAGAATAATGGATGGATTTTCTAGGTCTGAATGTCTTATTTAAACTAGAATTTTAAATTTTAGCCTGCAGAATCAAGCATTTTATTATACTGAAGCAGTAGGAAGACAAGGGAAAAAGATATAACATGGTTGCAAGAAATTGTTGATTGTAAAATATATTAATCTCTTTGCTGTATTGGATATTGCAGCGTATGGTGGCTAACACTACCTTTTTATTGTTAAATTAATTATAATTGCTTACATTGTGGTATGAGCAGTCACTCATAGAAGCTACCAAACTCATGCACCCGAATATGACTCTCAGATGGAGCTCAACTGTCATGTTCTACTACTAACTAAATGTTAACTGTTTCTCTAACAATTTTAATTCATTTCAAGTTGGTTAGTCTGTCACAGGTGTGATTACTAACCATTCACAGGTTATACGTCTCTATGATTACTAACTTGTATCTGAGACATTGAAAAAACACTAATGATAGTGGTAAAATCTTGAATATTATGAAAGTATTGAGATTTTCTAGTAGAGTTCTTTCCACGTATGCTTTTCGTAAAATTTGGTCAGATGTGTGCATTGGAGTTTATGTTCTTCCACCTCTCACCTGTTTATGGTAGCAGTGGTTTTTGGTGGAAGGTTTAGCCAATCTTATTTTTATTTGGTTTTATTTAGCTCATTTTTTCAAGTTATTAGGAAGTTTATTTTACTGTTAACAATAGAAGTAGTTTGTCTTTCTGTAGGATTTAGGTTTAGTACATTGGCAGGTATTGTTAATATTGATAGAGGGGATGAGGTTGTCAGGATTTTGAATCGCTGACCTCCTGCACTCCGAAAGCAAGCATTTGACCACTAGGATACTAGCTCAATGGAGCCGGCAGGCATTGGTCAGGGTCCAAATGAAAATACTTTTCTTGGGATTTTATATTTTTCTGTGCTAGTCAAGGTATTGTTAATTCGAATGAAGTCAATGAACCCACGTCTCTCTTCTTCTTTGACATTGTGGATTTGTTTAGGTTGGTTTTCAGGAGCTCAAAATCAGCCATGGAATGGGCACAGAGAAACAAATATTTTCATCTCCTTTCTAGAGGAGTTGAGCGAGATGGTTGGAGATTTGTCCTGCTTGCACGCTTCTCACCCATGCCCTCTTATGTAATCAACTATGCCCTAGCTGCTACTAAGGTCGGGTTCCTAGTGGATTTTCTGCTCCCTACAGTCATTGGCTGTCTGCCCATGATCTTACAGAACACATCCATAGGCAGCCTTGCTGGTGCTGCTGTTGCTTCTACATCTGGGTCTCAGAAATCCAAGGTGTGGTCTTACCTATTTCCCATACTTGGTATTGTTTCCAGCATCCTTATTTCCTTGAGAATAAAGAAGTACTCCACTGACGTCACATTGGATGCATCCCCTCCGAGCAATCGTGCTAGTGACTGTAATGATGTTGATTCATCTCACACCCTTTCTGGTAGAACAGGTGGTGACAGCCCCAAGAAGAGTCGATAGAGAAGACACAACTAGTGATAATCTTTTCCATTGATATTTTTGCTAATTCTCCTCTTAGGTGCTGTTAAATATGCTATAAGCTTATAAACTTTCTATAAGACCTTGGTAATTAACCTGCTTATTTTAGCACATTTACCATGTTTTAATGCATAGCATGTCATTTTCCGCTTTTCTGTTGCTACAATCCTTCCAAGTGTCATTTATAATGTTAAAATTAACGATGTTTTTTAAATTGCAAGGATTTTGAGAGATATGGAGTTTTAAGTACGGCAGTTCCAGGATTGTGGGTTAAATTCGAAGGTTCGGTTATAGGTTAAATTTATGTTTTTTAATTACTCGTCCTATGTAGTCTTCTGTTCCTTCTCACATGGTAGCGCTGCTTTAGAAATATGATCTATATGATATAAATACAATATATGAATCGAGTATAAAATAGTAAACAATGTGTAATTTCTTTTTACTGGCTTATGAATTATAAATATATTGATTCGGTTAACCTGAAAAGAGCAATTGCTTAAATGGTGATTCTTTCCAAGCCACAAATATATAACAGAAGACTGCTTTGGCTATGCAATTGGAGGAACATGAAGCGGAAGGTGAGGTGAAGTCCGTGAGGTAGTAGAGTAAGTCAAATGTAAAGGATTATCTTGAACTGTGATTAATTTAAATTATTCTAAATTAATTATAATATATTTAAGAGGGTAATTATAAAATAGATGAATCCATTAATTAATCTATTTAACTAAATTAATCGTTATGAACATATACATAAAAAAAGTACGTTTCTATATAAAAAAAAATTACATAGTAATTATAATTATTTTGGGACTGTTTACAAAGAATAGTTGGTGAACAGAACAATTTCCGGATCTTAGAACTGGTTTTGGGTGTGAGTGGTTGCCGGTTCATACATTACGCTGAATCAAAAGCGTGCATGACCAGCTCCCTATTTGACTTCTATATTCGTTCTAGTTAATTAATATTGTTTTCCTTCTTTATGGCTGAGTCAACCCGTAATACTTCCTTGGATCGGAAGGAGAGAAGAGAGGGAGAAGACATTTTTTTCTTGATATTTTTGTTGGTCAATACAAAGACAATTGTCTGGATGTATAGAGTCGGAACAAAATTCTGTATCGTACGTTGCCGTTAAGGGCTCGCTTGCCCTGAATTCGATACAAACTAGTTCGGGCATGATATGATCCATTTATAATTTTATTTTTTAAATTTTTATTAATCTTAATTTTTATTAATTTCTAAATTTTTATAATTAAATAAAATACTAAAAGTTTTAAAATAATAGAAAAGATATTTATTGAAATTTAGTAATGTATTATAGTTTTACACTTTCATCTTAATGCAGATTAATTATTATATTTTATTACTCATATTAATTTAATTGTGTATGTATATATATACATATATTCTCTTAAATTAAGATATTTCTAAAATTTTAATTCAAGCTTCTTTAATCAAATTACTAATTTTTCAAAAGAAATCAGCATTAATGACAGTAATCACCTACATATTATCATCATCATGGGTTGTGCAGAAGAAGAATTACATCAAGAATTAATCGTAGGTAAAGCTTGGATATGATAAGGATGCAATTAATCAAGGAAGAAGCCGATCACTTGGACGCGGCGTTTGGCAATACAATCCTTTCTATCTATAGTATCTAAATGTCAATCGGTCATGATCACAGATGGCTATCGTTCAAAACTTAAATTCAACCAATGATTGTTATTATATGTTTGGTGAATAAATAAATATGTTAAGAAAGTTGAAGAAAAATGAATTCAGAAGTTGTTGTACAAGTGGGGTTGGGTTTTTTTTTTTTTTTTTTTTTTTTCCATTCTCTAATATATGTTTGAAGAAAAAACTTGTCATATTTGGTCTAAAATTCTCACCAATTGCCCTCTTGATTTATACGTGTAGGTAGTCATTTTGATTTTGTCTACTCAAATATCCCAAAGGTTAGGTATGTAGGAGAGTTGTATATCAAACTATAATTGAACATTTCTATTTATAGGGAAAAAAAAAGAATGTGATTATAATATAGGGATGAACGCTAAACCCATTTTCAAGATTCGTCAATGAAATTCTTTTTTTTTTTTTTTAAGTGTGGATGTGTTTTCTTGATGGCTTAGGCTCAAAGGATACAACTAAAGCTTCTTCATTATTGTGAGAAATTATTGAAAATAAGTGTTGATCATTAATTGTATTAAAATTCAAAATGATAAATTGATGTAACAGAAGTATGGTATATGTAATGGTTGTATTGTAAAATCTTCATATTGCCACGGATAGCTGTACAATGCCATTATTAGAAATTTCAGAGAATTGCATCCCATGCATGCTAATTTGAAAATTAGTATTTTCAAATTAATGAAAATAAGCCGGTGTGCTACGGATTTTACACGTTTTTTTCTTATCATATAAAATTTATAAATTTATCATATATTTTTTATATCTTATATATATATATATCCTGCTATTAATGGTACTCCCTTGCAACTTAATTGATTGAAATAAAGAGTTGCAATAGGTGTTTTTGAGGACTTCTTGACCAATTCACTTGTTCTTCAGTAAAGCAAGATGCATACTTAAATATTTGGAGTGTTAAAAGAAATATTACATGATAAGAGAGGGTCTTGCAAATTAAATAAATTGTCATGAAATTGTTGTATTTGATGAGTATATATGGCATGAATCACTTATAAAGGATGAGTATCCATATACACCCATAGAAACTAAACAAATAAACAAAAATTAATCAACGAACAATTGCTGATGGATGCATGACGCGGTATACCAGTCAGGAGTCATGAAGCTTCCTTTGGTGTATTGCTAATTGCTATACGTATGTACAGGTTGGCGCCCTCAAAAGTTCTCTTTATGAAAATCGAACTTAGTGGAGGTCTTGTGGGAGAAGTCCAAAGCCAGTTGCCTTAGCTCCTTCGTTAGTGCTGGTGCCCCACAATAGAAAACTCCTGCATGATTTTTTTTTTTTTAATTTATATAATGCAATTTGGTCATAATTTGCCCTAAAAGTAAAGTGAATACGTCAAGAAAAAAAAAATGCAAGTGGGAGGTGAACCAACCAATTTTCGCATCTGGATGGTTGAGAGCTATTTTCTTATAGACTTGGCGCCAGTTAGGCTTAGCAAAGTGCGATTTGACTCGGGTTCCAGAAACAACATCCACACCATTCTTTGCATGGTGGAGGGACTGGAGCATTGCAATAAGGGCTGACCTCGCGTCCCCTTCTTCGTACACGCTGGTGCAGTAGTTATGCAGCTCTATCACCCCCTTATCGTCCATTTCAGCAACCTCATTCATTATCCCTTTGAACCACTCGAACGAACCCTGTTCCCTCGTCACCCAATAGAAGTAGGCTTTCCTCGTCTTGAACCCTCTCTTATTATTATAGTTATTATTAGGAGTTGCCCTCCTGCCCTCTAAGGCTGTCTCCCGATCTTCTTCTTCCTTCATGTTGTTTATGATGTCCTTCACAATGCTGACCATGGGGGTGGCACCAATGCCAAGCCCTACCAGTAGCAACACATCATATTTCTTGTAGTCCTGAGCTGGAGCTCCATATGGACCGTCGATCATTATCTTTGGGAAGCTGTTCATTCATTTCATTTACCCGATATATCATTTAATGCCCAAAGGAAACAATTAGCAGATCGATCTATTAACGACCATGGAAATAGTAGGGTACTTAAGAAAGTTACCTGGGGTCGTTTCCTCCTTGCGCGCCCTCTGCTCTTAGTAGTCCACTCTTGCCAGCAGGTGGAGGCTGACAAACCTAATAATAGGAGAGTTTAGACGGTTGGTCGGCATTATAAAATTAGATATGTAGATTAGTTGTGAACTGATAACAGACCTCAGAGAAAACTGTTTTGAGTTGCCGTGTCCAGTCTCCCAGTGTTCGAATGTGCACGCTAAGATAGTCATCTCCTGGTGCTGAAGTGATAGAAAATGGATGCCTACGAGTGCATATAATTGCTTTAATTAGTTTCTATTTGTTTCAATAATATTAAGTGGCCTAGCCCATAATGCAACATGTTAATTACTAACTTACCATTCGAAGGGAGAAACAGCGGCGCAATTGACAAACATGTACTGTCCGCTCTTGTATTTGAAGCCTTGTGGCTTCGACATGTGCAATGCCAAGACATTTCCAGGATATATAGCAACCTATAGTAAAATTTGTGGAAATAATTAATTCTTACCACTTCAGCGGAAAATTACTAGCAGAAGCCATATATGTAATGATGTGTTACCTTAAGAATCTTAACGGACTTGATGCTTGATCTAAAAGCTCTAATCAGCCTTTCACATGCGTAAAGGATTATTGGCACTGCCAGGTACATCCATGTCTGCAGTGGAGAATCAGAAATGGATACTTTCAAGCACAAGAGAAAAAGAGCACATATTAAAAGAAGTTGCAATAAAACGTGTGGAAGGAGGACGCACCGTTTTCTGATACCATTTTTTTGTGAGGTAGAGGTAAATGCCATGGGCTATGAGTAGAGTATAGACGATAACGAATAGATGGTGAGAATACCAGAAGGCATTGAAGCCAGTGAGTTTCTTGAGTGGTTTAGGCAGGTTGAGCTTGTTACGCCTAAACCAAGGAGTGGCTAATGTGAATGCTATAGCCATTAGCACCACCATTATAATACCGGTAATACCCTCCACACCTTTCAGAAACCACCAGTAGTTTGGAGGTTGGTCATCCCCAAAGTAAGGTTTCATAGGCTCGTATTCCTCTTCAGTCGCATGAAGAAGCCTTGGGAAATCACACGTCAAGTGAGCGCCTGCGTGCAGCCCAATTCCAATGGCAATTCCAACTGCAATCACCTGATGAACACATATATTAAGAAGCCAATTTTACATTTTCAAGCTTAAAAAAACTAATGTTCTTAAGATTACCTTATGGAAATTCAGATTGTCATCGAAAGGCACAGCTACTCCCAACTTGGTCTTGTTTCTTAGCCAAGTAATGGTGTTCCGGCAGACTGGTAGTAAAATCAAGGCCATATTGAATTTAAGGGTCTCTGCCCCTCCTTTGGCCACACAAACGCAATATCCCATTATATCGTAGACAGCCTTATCCTTATACTGTATAAACTTGTAAGTAAATAAGCCAACTACAATTCCAAGCCACAGCGCCATAATCCACACTCTCCGCCAGTTATCCAATAAAAAGTACTTGGCCTTCTGGTACCATCTTTTTAATGGATTGTTCTCCTGTGTAGGCTTGAGTTTCTGACTCAATAGTTGACTCAAAACTCGGCTATCTCCCACCCTGACGGATTGGTTCGGAGCTTGCAGTAACAGTGTTTCCAGGTTATAAATCTGCAAAGAATCAGCAGCAGCGATCAGACAGTGAAAAAGAGAAAAATGGAGTTAATGAAAGAGAAAGAAACCATGATGTATCCAGCGTTATCTGGGTCTAATTCTTCCATAATTAACGCTGCGTACTCCTTGGCTTGTTTCTGAATGTTGGAGAGTTTGTTTGCAGAAGCACTTAAGCTTATGATCTACAATTCGTTGCACGTTTGATGTAGTTAGTCAAAAGTGATATTATAGACATGCATAATGCAAATAAATATATAATCTTTATCATGGATTTCCAGTTTGGTTTGAAGGAGTCCACGTTGACTAAGCATTCACTTTATTTCACCTCTGCTACTTCTTCTTCTGTGATTCTTCCATCAGCGTCTCTATCCACCCTGCATGGATTGAATGTATAAAACCATTTATTACCAGAAGCAAAGCAATTTAGTTATATGAAGCTTTCTAGAATTAAAGGATCGGTATATATACATGTCAAAGAAGATTTGGAGCCTGGAGTCAAAGCTTTCATCTGATATCTGATCCCAGAACTCTTTAAGCTGCGCCTTGTTAATTGAATCACCATTTATGTTATGCCTCCGAGCAAGTGTCCGGAACAGTTCACCTGCAAATTCCTTTGATTCCTTGTTCATACCTGTCGCAGTGATTAATTAAAAAAAAAAAAAAAAAAAAGAGTTACTCATTGGTATTGATAGCGGAAGAGGAAAAACATTAGAAATAAGTCAAAATATTCGTTATTGACTTGAAGGAAAGGGAGTATATAATACACCTATGCATTCTCCGAACGAGGAACAGTGAAGAAGGCCGTCGGTGGAGGCCGTAAGTTCCTGAAATCTCCTCTCAACCGCGGACCATCCATTTCCAGAGGCTCCTGTTTTGGCTGCTATGAACTTGAGGCCCTTCAACGCATGAGCGGCGGCTGACTTGGTCCTATCAAATCGTCTAGCAGCAGAAGGCCTCCTTGAGAAGGAAGCAAAACGTTTGAGCTCTTGTGATACCTGTTTGATATGAGAGGAAGTGTTACGAAACAAGGAGGATCGAAACGAAGATGTCTTGTTCTCAAGAGTCTTTTTGGCAAGCAAAGCGAAATCGGGGTCCTCATTAGCTGGGAGAACGCTGTGGACGGCGACGGAGTCATCGCGAATGTCGAGAGTAATCTCAACATAGGAGGAGGGATCGTCATTGGCGTTACTGATGGTGGTTTCTGGAGGAATATTGAACCTGGCGCTCTTCTTGGAAGATCGCTTTCTGTTGAGTGGAGGTCCTCCTAGAGGCCCGCTAAATGGAGTGCGGTCGCTGGCTATGCTTCCAGAGTCGGAATTGTCGTCGTTTCTCATTGTGAAAAAGTGCCGTTGAGAAGCAAACTGAAGAGGGATTGGGTATCTATATAGAACTATAGATATGATTAAAGAATACAGGAGAGGAGAAACACACGTTATCTCTCCGTTCGTCTCTCTCTCTCTCTCTCTCTCTCTCTCTCTCTCTCTCTCTCTATATATATATATATATATATATATATATATATATATATATATATAATATATACACACAGAAGGCACACGGACAAAGACAAGTAAAAAAGAAAGTGTATATGGGCTTTAGGCAGCTTCCATGATCTACTTTTAACAATTGTCCCGGTGTAGCTAAATTTGGTCATAATAATACGGAAATGCGAAACTTGAAGGATCTGACGGTCAAACTCAAGGACCAAAGGTAAGGAATAATTTTATAATATTATCAAAGGATATGCGTTTACTAACATAAATAAATAACATAGTATTTTTGGTCTTTAACAAAGATTTTAAATTATTTTAATATTATAAATTTATTTTAAAATAAAAGCTATGTTCAAATAATTATAATAGTTTTTATTATTACCCAAAAAAAAAAAAAAGCCCTGCTTCAACATAGAAAGGGGGCGGGGATAGTATTATGTGAAAGAGATTTTTAATGAATTTTTTTATAATATTAATAAAATTAAAACAACATTTAATGTAATGAAATTTAAATTTTTTTATAATTTAATAAATTATATATTTATTTCAATAAATAAATAAATAAATTATACATTGAGATTATATAAGGTATATTTTATTTTATTTTATTTTACATATTCGTCTATCTTTTATAATTTATTAAATAGGAAATATGTGATTAGTATTTTGCCATAACCAAACCAAGTATCATATAAAGTTTAAAGAGCAGCAAAATATATATATATATATATATATATATATATATATAAATGAATCCTTTTATCATAATTTTAATTAAAAGTAAAACTAAGTTTTATAAAATTATAAGTATTAATTAAAATTTATCAAGAATACTAATTCTAGAACTAACTAAAGTACATTTTTTTTATACAAAAAAAATTCATTTAATTTTAATTAGAGTTAGTACTAACAAAAAAAAAGAAGAAGAAGAAGAATATATTAATGGCAATAACAAAGAGTATTGATGATAATAAGTAATTTACATTTTAATATTATAATTATATTTGTAATTAACCTGGAAGACAAGGGACTAGACAAAATTTTTAAAAACTTATTCCCAATGTTTTGTTGTCAATCACATTCAGGTCACAGTGAGAGAACATTTTCAATGTTTTAAGATGTGGTTGTTTGTTAGATGGTGATGTATTCAGACACAAAAGAACCAATCGATGATATCAACTTCCTAACAACTAAATAAAGATTCATTTCCGAACCATATTTTTTACTATTATTATATTATATAATTCTGTAAGTCTATTATTAATATTTTATATTTATATATATATATTTTTTATTGATTTACTATTTTATATACACTAGCCAATTTACATTATAGTTTTTTTTTTCCATTACACTTTGCCTTTTTTTTTTAAGTCACATCGAACATTTATTTATTTATTTATTTATTAAATAAATGTCTCGAAAGATTGAAAACTACAATGCAAAAGAAATAAAGGACTTGTCGGCAACGATTAGTTAATTAATTAAGAAAATCTTAAATTTGTATTAAAACCGAAATCGACATTATAGAGTTTCCAAATAAAAATGGGTTGACATTGACGCCCTCCAAAGAGAAATTCAATTATCATATATGTGTGTTAGATTTTCCCAAGGCCTAGGCGGATTCATTCTTTCAACCTTTTTTATTTTATTTTTCCATTTTAATGAAATGGTCACGAAATGTCAAACTATTACAACGATTCTACAATCAAAATCAGTTACCAAGAACAAACAAGCTATGCGTCCTCCTTTTCATTTGCTGATTACACTAAATATTATATAACATATCCCTGGGCTACATGCATGTTTATATCTGCACTGTATTGAGTAATGTTGGCTTTTAGAGTTTGTACGTGGGGCATTAATCATCTGTCTTTTTTACATTTTAATTAAATTTAGTTCAATAATTATATTGAAACACTAATACTAAATTTAAAAAATATTTATTTAATAATATGTTTGATTCGGGTTGAACTTTAAATCTCTAAACCTATGTATTCATGGGTTGGATTTAAAAACCATTGGAAAAAGCCCTAGAAATAGAATTGATGCAGATTTAGCCTAAAGCGGAAAACGAATTCAAGACAGGCCCAATTGAGGCATGGGCTACATTAGTTCCAGGAGCCAACATCTTGTATTGCATTCTACTGGCCTCTACCTATTAAATATTTGTTGGGTGGGCATCGCATACATTGTAAGATTCACCCCAAACGTGCCTTCTTCATTACTGCAGTTTAAGCAACTAGAGTGTGTTCTAATAATATATATGGTTTAGCAGGATTCATATGGTCCAACATGACCAAATCTTTTTCCATAGAAACAACTGATTTTTCAAATTAAAAAATAGGATGGCACGTGCTTGGTAACTGATTATGGAAACAATAGTATCTGAAATCTGATCCATATCAAAATGAAGATGTTTTTTTTTTTTTTTGACATTATTTCTGTATTATTACAAGTTAATTAAAGTCCTAGCCCTTGTGTGTTTCTCATCCCAAATGTCATTGACCTTGTAATTCAGAATAAATTTACTAATCTTTGTTGAAAACCAGTTATTTATCCGCAACAAAAAAACACATTCACGTCTATGGCCTTATTAGGGAATTGTGGACCTTTATGTTACATATCTAAACCAAGTAAAACAACCCATATAGTCTATATTATTCCTGTTTAAATAATATATATATATATATATAAACCCTTTTCAATTTGAGAAAAACTATATTAAAAAAGGGCTTTTTGATTTGATTTGATTTTTCTCAGAAGATGGAAATGACCAATTGACTTTATTTATTTAGAATTAAAATCTGAGATAATTAATGTAAGTTTCCTGCTTAATAGTTGCTTGCTTTAACTCGGTTTGTAAAATTTATTGAATGGTTACTTATTTAATTGACACATTTAATAAAAAAATTAAGACTATTCACCATTATTTCCTGATATTTTTAGATTAAATACCACTAAGTTCGTATTTTATTTTATATACATCTCGATAACATATAAGAAAATATATTATGTAAATATATATATATATAGCTGTAACCGATTACAGTAGTCAGCTACATTTTCAGTGGATGTGATCACTGTAGCTGGGTCTAATCAAATGAGAGAAACGAGCTTCTGGGGGACCGTATCACGGTTCGAATGGAAGCAAAGGACAAAAAGGGGAAAGAACAGTCCATGAATATATAAATAGGCCTAATAAACACAATGGCCCACATATGAGAAACCAGAGATGGGAGCGAAGCGGTGGTCGATACTTGCATACTGATTGATATTGTAACCATTCTGTTTTCTCAAACATTTTCGGTTAAATTAAAATTATAATATATAAATTTAAAAGTTTACCATAAATTTTAAATTCTAACATAAAATCTTTTTTTTTTTTAATTTTTTAAATAAAATATATTTTACTTAATTAAAAAAATCAGAAATGTTTTAAATACCATTATGTTTTCCCATTTTCCACTCTTTTTTTTTCACCCCAACTTTTAAAATATATTTAGAATAATTAATATGAACATTTGCTTTTTTAAAGGGATGGAGGAGGATAATGATATATATGCCATTTTTATTTAATTTAATATGATATCAATAGAAAATTTATAGATTTATGATTATATATAATCTATTTTATATTATATAAATTAGAATTAGAGTGATGAGATAATATAACATGATTCTCTTCTTCTTTTTAATTAAAGAAACATAAATATAGAAGAAATTTAAAATTTATATATCACACTATTACAAATTTTAAATTTATGTACTATACTTCTAATTTATCAAAGTTTTGTGTTTTTTTTAATTATTATTATTTTTAAATACACCCCAATCTGCTGAACTCGAAAATAATTGCAAAAGCCTTTGACTTATGGTACCACGATTATTTTATTTTAATCTCTGTTAATGAGATACTTTAACCCATCACTTCAATAATTTAATTTTAGTTTAAAATCGACGGCTACATGAAGGGCGATCCCCTCCACCAAGTCTTCACTCAACATCGCTTTCTCTTTCTCTCTCGCTTCCTATAGGTAAATGCTCTTGAATCGACTTTATATTCCCGTCGATCGCATCTTATTTTCAGCTTCTATGGAGGCCTATTAAAACTAATACTGCTTTAAAATCTGCAGAATTATGGCTTCTCCTCACATGTGGACTCTGCCTCTGGCTGTGCTGTTTATGGCATCTGCAACTATGGGAGCGGCCCCAAGGAGTCCTGTTGCCGTTCCATTCGGCAGGAACTATATGCCTACATGGGCATTTGATCACATTAAATACTTCAACGGACGCTCTGAGATTCAGCTTCACTTGGATAAATACACTGGCGTGGCACTGTCTTCATTATTTTTTTTATTTATTTTTTTCCTTCAAACTGCGAATATTTATCAACTTGAATTTGGTTTCATTTTGGGAAGGCACTGGTTTCCAATCGAAAGGGTCATACTTGTTCGGCCACTTCAGTATGCAAATAAAGTTGGTTCCGGGGGATTCAGCTGGAACTGTTACTGCTTTCTATGTGAGTATTTGTCATAGCACTGTTACTTGTTAAAAAAATAATAGCCGGCTCTAATTAAAGACATAGAGAAAGTTGGTGTGAGTGATGTTGGAAAATTAATCCACATGTGAAAACCATCACATAAACCTAGATCTATCATGT
Source organism: Cnidoscolus chayamansa (assembly GCA_948266635.1). NCBI lineage: Eukaryota > Viridiplantae > Streptophyta > Magnoliopsida > Malpighiales > Euphorbiaceae > Cnidoscolus > Cnidoscolus chayamansa. The sequence goes on from CAOGCB010602504.1 coordinate 15,302, forward strand.
TAAATCATCAAGAGCAATAAATAAATAGCGGAAGCGTACCTGAATCCATGAACCCGTTGAAATCCTTCAATCTACTGGATCTAG
>CAOGCB010602925.1:0-10951 GCA_948266635.1 Cnidoscolus chayamansa
TGGGAGGCCTTTAACTCGGTGCCCACAAGGAGCCCACCCACATAGGTGAAACTCCCACACTGCGGCTGCCGAGGATCGAACCTTGGACCTTATACCAACTCTGCCACTTGCTTACCACTAAGCTAAGCCCGTGCGGGCTCAAATGCTTTTGTACTTGTTAGGCAGTGTGCAGTTCCCCTCCTATGAACTTCTCCACTGCCCCGTCAGTTCCCATGTTCTTCAATTACATTAAATTCATTATTCCCCGTTAGGTCCCTCTACTTGATTTAAGTCCATTTTAAATAATTTTTTTAATAATAAATTAAAATTTATTGAATTTTCAAAAAATAAATTAAAATTTGATGGTGAATTGAAAAATATTTGATAATCTCATACTAAGGATATGAAATCTTAGACATAGAAAGATATGAGAAATGGGCGGTTCGTGGTTCTTTTGGATTCGGTCGGTTGGATCCCAAGATTTTTTTTTGTCTCTCTCTCTATCTATAAGGAACCGGTTATTGATTGTCATTGGAGTCGTCTCGGGGAAAGCTGTTAATGACATATCACAATCAGACGGTCAAAATCTTGTAATAAATAAAAATGCTTTTTTTTTTTTTTTTTATAAACAAACTAGTACAATTCATTTGTCTGACACTGATTAAATAGAAGTTGCAACTTGTGGTCCCTCTCCAATATCATCAGAACATTTCCTTGATATTTCTGATTATCCATCAAATTAAATCTTTTTTCTAATGAATTAAATGTTAAAGTTGTCATGATTAATAATCATTCTATATTTGGCGAGGAGAATCATTTTGCATTATTGTTCCAAAAATGTAAAAGATATGATGCTGAGTTCGGCTCGGACCGGTGACTCACAAAATGAACCGCTGCATATGAACATTTATCATTATTACTCGTTTCGTTAGTAGTCAACCCTTGTTTCATTTGCCCACCGAAATTGATTATAAGTGATCCGCACATTGTTTTTGTGAAAAATCTCTCCCTTTTTATCCCATTACGCAACATAATCTTTTTATAATTTAATTGAAATGGATGCACCTCTTGCTAATCTATCTAATCAAGTCATAATTCCTTAATTATCATAAATATCAAATTGAATTCCACTAATATCACTATATAAATTACTTCAATTCAATAAATTTATGTAAAACCCAAACTGATTATCTCTTAGAAATCAGCCTAAACCCCTTAGCTATCTCAAAGAGATACGTGTTCGCATGGACTTAACACGGTTGGTATTCGGATGGCAGATTTGGTATCAAAGAGTCAATATTCGAGTTTCAGTAGCGGCAATGTGGGAGTTTAATTCTCTAGGTAGGCTCCTTGTGAGCACCAGACCCCTAGACCTCCCATCTAAAAGGCTGCCGTGTTTCGTAGTTTACCTTCCCTCTTATACTATCGGGTCGAAATGAGAAAACCCCCTTAAAATTAGGGGTTATCAATCTTTTTTGATACCAAATAGACATGTGTCTTTTTCATCTCGCAAAAATCAGAGAATATCAAGAACAATAAGACATTTGATTGGAATTGAATTAGATGATGTATTAGATAAGGTTACGTTCATTATATATATATATAAAATGGACCATTATACAATCCCGCCTATTAATAGAAACAAGAGCCCAAAACCAGAATCTGTCCACTCAGCTCTGCACGTAGGAACCTTCCTCTTCCCTTTCCTCTCCCCTGCAATTTGCAACCTCGATAAATTCCTACCCTCTCACTTACTCTGTGTCAGTTGAGCTTTTCTCTAATGGAGAACTCAGATGGAATCTCCAAACCAAGAAATCAAGTCTCCAATAATGGCGCCTACGCTCTTAATGGAAAGATAATGCTTTCTTCACTTATCATCCTCTTCACTGTCCTCGTTGTCATGGTTTGTTTCCACAGTTATGCTCGTTGGATCTACAAACACCGCCTCCGCCGCCGCCGACTTCTCTCTCTTTCTGTTACTCCAGACTCTGTCGCCGAAAAAGCGCTTGACCCGTCTATTTTGGAAACTCTTCCTACTTTGGTTTACAGTTTGAAAACGCAGGAGACAGTGCTCCAATGCGCCGTTTGCTTATTGGAATTCGAAGATGGTGAGAAAGGGCGAGTATTGCCCAAGTGCAAGCACACCTTTCACGTTGCTTGTATCGACATTTGGTTTCACTCTCACTCCAACTGCCCGCTGTGTAGAGCCCCTGTTCACTCCGACGAGTTTTCTGAAACATGTGCAGAAACTGTGGTGCCGATTGAAGACATAGGTTTACAGCGGCAGAAGAAAGAAGGTGAGAGGGGCTGCCCTGCTTCTTCGTTGCCGGCGAGTTTATCCGCTGTGGAATGCCAGATGAAGTCATCTGAACGGGTGGGTATACTTGTGGAGGTACCACATCCTCGTGTGACGAAAGGCTTATGAATTTGGTGGGCATGGGCTTGGGTTCGGGTTCTACGGTTAACCCGGTCCCTTATTTGTAGCTAATTAGGAACTTACAAACCCAATTAGAATTAGGTTTATGGGGATGGGCCATTTTGAGTGTAGATAGGTGCTCGCCTATGCTCTAGCCCACTGGGCAACCGCACTGTTAATGTTTACTTTCCAATTTTGTAAATTATAATTTCTATAATTGATTTAAGGGTTGTTTGTTAAGACAATTGAACAAAAACAATCCTTAAAATCTGCTTGGTCTCGCTGGCTAAGCGCATCTATTTCTTACATGGGTGGGCCTTCTCGAATACAGAGTAAGATACACTAAATATTGTCTAATTTCGACCAAACCTGAAACCACCGTGTGCACAAATCAAACCTGTTCTTTTTGGTGATTTCAGAGCCCACAATCACTCTCCTAAATTAACTTGTAAAGAAGGAAAATTCAGCCCTTTCATCTTCCTTTTCTCTCCAGTGGTTTGGCTCGCCTCCCTGACGCACCCAATCACTGGTTCAAGTCTCGTGGAACAAGGTGAACTGCATAGCGGGGTTTGCGTCAGACCCAGAAAGCGAACAAGCCAATATAAAGCAACCAGGGATTATAGCATTCAGGCTTGCATCAAAAAACGCAACAGACACGATGTTGTACATTAGGCAAATGCTAATGACACATCGAGGTTGGACCCTGCCACTGAGCAGGCCTTTGCTGATTGTGAGCAGCAGTATATGGATGCGAATCAGCAACTCGATGATTCCATTGCTTTGTTATAAAAAGGTTGATAACCTCCAACTATAATGGGCTCCCCTCATCTTAGCCCGACAATGTAAGAGTGAAGGTAAATTACAGTATACAACAGTCTTTTAGATAGGAGGCACAGAGTTCCGGTGCGCACAAAGAGGAACTCGAACCTTGACTCTTTAGTATCAACTCTGCCATTCTTGTACCAACCGTGCTAAGCCTATGATTCCATTGCTGCCTTGCTATCGAATGCTCCACATAATGTGCATCCTCGGGTGAGTGCGGCGATTACTGACGTAGAATAGTGCGAGGATGAGTTCAAGGGAAATGGCAGCCAGGATTATTTTGTCACCGCAAGGAATTCCATGTTTCGACAATTATGAAACAATGCATTGGCCACCAGAAAATTGTTTAACTATTAATTAATTAAAACGCATGTTTCCCTTGCGTTTTTAATGGCAATTTATACATATTCAACCAAACCCAGTTTCTAATATTAAATTTTTATTTCTGATTAACTCATTTCAATCTCAACTGTTTGAGATTTTATTTTATTTTAAAAATTCTTATACATTTTTAAATGAATTCTATTAATTTAAAAATGCTATAAAAATTATTATAAATGATTAACTCTCTATACAGCTTTTATCTATCATATTTTAAAAATTATTTTATTTAAATTTATCTGTTTAGAAGATTAATGCATAATAATTAATTTTTTTTCAATTTTACTATTATTATAACTACTAAACATAATAATAATTTATACAATTTTCATTAACTTATCTTATTTTTATGTTTTGTTATTGATATATTTAGATAGAAAATTATTAAAATTATAATAATTAAGTGAAATAAATATAGTTTAGTCAAATTTAAAAGTATTTTATATAATTTAAAAGCAGATAGAAGTAGAATATAGAAGCACTAAAAAAATGTGTATTGGTCGTAGGGGTGTAAATAAATTCAACCGAGCTGAGCTTAAAAAAGTTTAAGTTTGACTCGTTAAAATTTTTTGAGTTCGAGCATAACTTGTTCTGAGGTCGAGCCAAATATCAACAAGCTTAGATTTGGCTTGTTTAACAAACGAGCCAAGTTTTTATCAAAATAAATTTTTAATAACTCTAAAGAATATATTTTATAATTTTAAAGATTTTTAATTTGAAAATAATAATTTTTTTAAAAAGATTTATCTTTTTTTTGTAATTCTAATAATTTTAATTCAAAAATAATAATTTTAACATTAGGTAATTTTAGTTAAAACGACTATATTTATAAACTACTTGCAAACCTATAAAGAAACGAGTTTTTGAGTTTTAACGAGTTGAATATCTACAAGTTTAAACTTGATATCTATATTTATAAATTACTTGGAAACATATAAATAAACGAGTTTTAAAATTGAGTTCGAATTTAACTTATTTAGAAAACGAGTCAAGTCAAATTAAATTTTTATCAAATCAAACATCAAATATCTCATAAAAAATTGAATTCATTTATAGCCCTAATTGATGAGGATAAGTACATATATTAAACTACAATAAGGTCCAAATTCTTCTATTTAAGGTAAACAAAGGCATGCTAAATAGTTTTATTTCCACAATTTTAATAAAAATGTTTCACAAATTAGGATGTAATAAGAATTGAAACTAATAATTATGAAGTGTATGTAGGTGGGTTTTTCTCACTTATATGTATGGAAAATTCTAATGGTTTACAATTTTCTTCATATACTTAACTAATCAAAAATCAAGAAATTGTATTTTGTATTGAGAGCCACTATATTCTTATAGCAATATATGTTATTATAACTTCATATAGATAAAATCTTTCATACTTATAGTAAATATTTATTGATATTGTTGTGAATAAAAATATCCACTTGTAGCATGTCAATGGAAATTTTTTTTTGATAAAATCTTAGCTAAGATCAGCGGTAATGAATCGAATTGTACTTGTCACATAGTATTGTTTACAAAGACAGTGAAGCAACACAATATATAGTTAGAATGGGGTGAACGTTCCCACTTGACTACCGCTGAGTCACCGTGATTTATCACTCCACAATCCTGTCGGACCAGAGTGTGGGGGCCCCTAAGGTGAGGGTATATCACCTTTGGTACAAGAATGGGGTGAACGTTTCTCAACTAATATACAAACAATGAAAAAATTCTGAAATGTAAAAAAGAAATCATATCCTTTAAGACTATTTATAATATTCTTTTGAAATTCTACATACATTATCACTAACTAATTTATATGTGATTTATGTTTATTTGTGCATCTATCATCTTCTTTGTGAACCGTGTGATGGATAATAACGTTCTTGATCCCTCACAAGAATGAATCCTATTAATATTGGCAACTTGAGGTTGGTCAAAGGCTAGCTAGCTGTACATGTGCAAGGGTTTCCCATTTCTTGTTTCTTTGCCATGCCCATGCATATGGGAACCTGTTGCTATTTCCTATGGCTCTTTATCTTTCTCATTTCAATGCTCAACGGCAATTTGCATATACGTTACACATTGTATTAAGTCAATGTACGTACGTCTCTTACATATGTGGAGACCACTTAATTAAACATATTTATAGTATTGGTTAAAAAGGGTTATATTATATTGTACCTCACATGAAAATAAGACATGTTTCAGTTGCTATTTAATTTCTATTACATCACAACTGGCACTGTACTTTAAAAAGTTTCTTTATTAATGACACAGCAGAAAAAATAAAATTGTACAATTTGCATGGTTCAAAGAATATTTAATTTAATTATCCAGGAGTGGACTTCAATCTTCATAATCTGAATCTTACTGGTGAGAGTCACTGCTTGCTTAGTTATTCCCAAGTAAAAAATACTATTTTTTATTTTTTTTGAAAAAATGAATGAACAAACAGCTAAACAAATACCATCTACGTCCTAATTTAGGCTCGGTAGCATATCATATCAAGCCACCATCGTAAGGAACTCCAGTTCGAGGTAGCCAATCATCTGCCACCAAGAAATTAGCAAGTGTAAAATTAGCAGCATCGGTAGCATTGATTATGTGATAACCATCCCATTGCACCCTGTTTGTGGTATTAGATCCTGGACCTGTGTTGTTGTATTCTGCATAATATAACGTACTCAGTGCAAAATCTCCATTCCATATCTGCCAACCAGCAGGATTTATCAAACTGTCCATGAAACTCTGCATATAAACAGTTCTTGAATACTCTTTCCATGGCCTCCCAAGATATGTTTGGAATGTGGCGTTGCTTGAAGCCAAATCATCAGCTGCTTTTATTGTACAATTGTGTATAGAAGTACCCGTGTTTTGGTTTGGGTCGGTTCTGCCTTGTGCAGTGATTGCATTGAATTGTCCTCTCATAGGCAGCCGTGGGTACAAGTTGCAGTTTTGAAAAACAACTGCGGCGTTTCCAAATATGAAGTCTACTGTACCATATATGTCACACTCCCTGTAGAATTGCCTTAGAGAATGCGTATATAAGGTATCCTGATACCCTTCAAAACTGCAGCTGTAAAATGTGGATAAATCAGCTCCACTGCGAAGTGCAACTGCCTGATGCTTGATTGCTCCGGCCGTGTTCCGGAACGTTATGTTCACCGCCACGAAGTTTGGTGCCACCACAGCTGCAATATAAACGCATTGAGAATTACAAACTGTAAACAGTTGATTATTCCTGGGAAAGAACATGAACTCAATGTCTCTGATTCTGGTTTTGAGTGCTTACCGAAGGTTGCAGAATTGAAAGTAGTCCATCCGTCAACAACGCTACGATTTCCGGTGATTACTGTCTGATTAATACCATCTCCAACCATCATTAAATATTTCTTGTTCTTTGGAATGGAAACGTACTCTTCATAAACACCAGCACTGATAAAAATCATGAAGTAGCCGTTGGAACCATCAGTGTTGTTTGGAGCTGCTGCTACAGCATCATTGATGGAAAGAAAATTCCCAGTTCCATTCTGATCCACTGTCACAATAGCACTCACCCAGATCGCATCGTCGTCCTCTGTCTGAAGAAGTTTTCTTCTGCTTACTCTCTCGAAAACTGTACGAGTCTTGCTAGTCATTTTTAAGGGTAACCTTCCGTTTCTGAACGCGAGTTGCTTTCTCGTTGGCTGCCATGCGGAACTTTTCTTCTTCTTGGGAACCCAACCTTTAGTGAACAGAGCTAGAGAAACGCTGTAAAGTTTTGTGTCATTAGACAAAGGTTGTAAGAGACCATTCTTCACACTCCAAGCAGAAGCTGTGCCTTGTAGGCCATCTAAACAGGTTTGTTGGTTGGTTAAAATGGCACTAAGCAAGGTTTGCACATCATCAGCTTTCACAGAATTCAGAGTTTTACTAGTGGAATTAACAGTTTGAAAGGAACTCAGCAAGAAATCCATGTTTAAACCAGCCAGCAACCGGCAGTCCTCAAGAGCACGAATAGCAGACAAAGATAAAGAGGATCGACGGGCGAGATATTTGTTAACCAAGTTCAAGAATTTACGGGACTGAGAAAGAGATTTGCGAACAGAAAATCGACCATACTCATAAACATTGGAAGTGCTGTTAGGGAGAAGGGATTTACAATAGGAAGGTTCTGGGGTGGACTTGCAAACGGAACCGGGAGAGACAGGAGTAGTCCCAGATGGACGACTTGAAGAGGAATCTGCTAAAGCTGAAGAGGCGAAAAAGGGAAGAACAAGGAGAAGACGCAATGCTATCAGGAAGAAGATGAGCTTATAAGCCATTCTTTGCCTGGTGCAATATAGAAACAGCTAGTCTGATGAGGGTTATGATTTGAGTAAGAGGGTTTCGCAGTGTATTGAATTTATAGAGGAGAGGAATCATTTGGGGAAGTAGAAAAGTTTATTCAGTGTTATTGTTTCCTGTGAAGTCAACTTGGATGCCTTTCTGAAAAACGCGTTCTTTCTCTTCCACGGAAAATAAATTTCTTTAAAGATCGGCCCGTCAAGTTTACCTGCTCATTTCAAGAAAAATTACTCCATATATGTTTATGTAATGTATCTCTTTCTACAGATATATATATCCATTGTTGTGTATCCTAAAAACACTTGGAATTTTGTAAATATAATATGCATTTCTTATTATGCACTTCAAATATTTTATAAATCCTACAACCTTCCCATTTTCAGTGGACACATATTTTTCTTGATTCTCTTCCTTACCGCCTCCTTTCTTGACTAATTCATGATGAAAGTAGTTTTTTTTCTTCTTTTCTTAGGAATTTTTTTGATATGGATTGTGTTCTCCCATCTCTTACGACTAAAATTAAAAAGGCCTTCTTCTGATGCTTGATTTCAAATTATTTTCCTCTTACACATTGGATGAATCCCATCGAACAAAAGAAAAAGAAGAAAAACTTAAAGAATCTCAGTTGATGAAATTAAAGAAGCAATAAAGAGTGAGTCAGAGATTAGTTTTGTCGATGAGAGAGTCTTTTCTTGTTTTTTTATGAACAAAGTCAGAAAATTAAAGGATTACTGAGATTGAACAGTGGGTGAATAGCTGTCATTGCAACTCATTTATCGCAGCTGAAGCAACCGACTATATGCAGACAAAAATACCCAAGTAAAGCTACTTGCCCCAGAATTCGCGTCGCTAATTAGCAGTTAATGCCAGAATTTACTTCACAAATTGCCGAACTTACTTGCATTTTAAAATTTGTCCACTTCTGGGTTTAGGTAAACATGTTTCGTAGTCTAAAAGGGCGCAAATGTAAACACGTTCTATTCAATAAAATATTCGTAAATTTAATAAAATTGAAAGGAATCAAGGTAAGCCTTGAAATTTATGCAAATAGAATATTGAATTGGTATAGGGAGATAGAGACAGTAGGGTAGGTTGGTGAAAGACCAAAGAGGATATGGATCCAAGATTTGGATTCAGTGGCAGCAGGGCGATGCATTTGATTGGATTTAAGCGTGTAGGGTCAAAGGTCCAGCAAAATTATATGTATAAAGGCAATCTATTTAAAGCTGGAGATTGGTTGGACGAGCGTTTAATAACATTAGAACAAAGAGATGAAAGGTAATAATAATCAGTATTTCATCATCTTCAGCTTCACCAGAGAATCCATCCTCGTATATATTAATCCAATCACTGCATGTTCGCCAGGTATATTAGCTAGTATCATGACATTGTTTATGTTCAAAAGAGTGTATTACCAAAGAATAGATGGCGAGGAGGAGATTTACGTAATTAAACCGACGTCGTTGTCAAGTCCATATCATGAATGACAAATGATATATAACGTTAAAAATTACTACTGTGTCTAAGTCTTGAAGCCATGCATTTGACTGAGCTTCAAAACAGACGTGGAAAGCGAGCCCCATAAAGAAGAAAGTGGAATATCGACAAGGTCATGCAACGCGGAAACATGTGCTATGCTATCTCCAGCAGGAACAGGAATGAATATACACATGATGCTTCCTAGTTTCTGAACTAAAAACCATTTAAATAATTTACACATATGATTATTGGCCCAATGGCAATATTGGTTGGATTTATATTAATTGTATTCTGCCTAACAAGTAAATTGAAGTCAAAAAGTCTTAGATGGTTTGTTGGTGGCGGTGTTTTGAATGCAAAATAAAATGGTATGGTACATAAATGTAGACCTCCACAGGCTGGCGAGGTTCCACTTATTAGGAATAATCATTTAGCCTGATTGACCCATCTATTTTCACTTCAGAAGGGCATAGGCCCAATCCCAATATGTTGAGTTGGTTTGTGACTTTGTTTTAAGATTTGAAATAGGCAGAGGCACACTTGGGGTTACATGTATCAGTGAATTTACCATCACCTAAATTTATTCATATTTAACCACAACGGCTATATTTCAATTTAAAATTGTCAGTGGGATATGGGTAATAATTGAAGACTTGTATATAATACACTCTTGCTCAACTTGTCAAATTGTTTAATTTTTATTATTATAATTTATCATGTGATGATGGCCTAGTTTTCCCAAATATATATATATATATAATTATATGACAGATATTCTTATTTAGAATAAAAAGTATTATATTTTTAACTTGAAATGTTACACCGAAAATCACATAAAAATTATTAAATATTGCCAAGTTTAAAAGAAATTTGGGTAAGGAAACCGACACATGAATGAAGATGAAGTTGGTGTCCAGCCAGACAATCCTCACGAAACATAAAACAAATTAATTGAAAATAATGAATGAGATTCCGACAATTGAGAAATGTCAATGATGGGTGGGACCATCACTATCATCATGCTTCTCAATCATTTTGCGGCGAATAATGTTCGTTTTGTATATCATTTTAATTAACTATTCACCTATTGACATTCTCCTGCCTAAGCATGGCCACGGTTCCGGTTCTGGTTTCAAAAAAAATAGAACTGAAATCGAATAAAAAATTTTCGGTTTCGGTTTTGGTTTAAAATTAAACGGTTTCGGTTTCGGTTCTGGTTCTGATACGATGTCAAAACCGACAGTTCCGATCGGTTTTCCGATCGATTTTTTTAAAAATCACATAATTTTAAATTTTGAAGACCGATTTTCAAAATTTAATAAATTTGTGAAAGTTATTTGTAAAAAAATACACCTAAAAAATTAAAAATGCTTCAATTAAATTTGTTTTTTTAAAGACTTGAACTTAATTATTTAAAAAAGAAATTCAAATGAATATTTTTTATTTTAAAAAAATTTGAACATAATTTAAAAAAAAAGGGCTTGAACTTAATTTTTTTTAAAAAAAAAATTAAGTTGCCTACGTATCCTCTTGGGGTTTAGAGGAATCAAA
>CAOGCB010603000.1:0-11860 GCA_948266635.1 Cnidoscolus chayamansa
CACCTCGTCTGTTCTCTCAATTTTTTCCCTCCCAAAATAAATCACTATTTTTCATTACTTTGCTTTGGAAAACCCTTGTATGCATTCACTTAGCGTGATTGGATTTATGTTTAGAATAGATTTAGAAGAGAATGGACAATCCTTTAATTATTAAACCGACTTAAATTTTTCTGGTCAACACAGAAGTGAAAATTTATTGACACGGTAGATATGGATTGACCATTTCCCCCCTTCATAAAAGATTTGGTTGGGATTTTAATTCTTTTTTGGCCATTTCATTGCTTTTGCTTGAAAATTGTATGCAGTTTTGATAGTATATGTGAACAAGTCATAGTTGTATACTATAAGACTAAGTCCTAGAATTGAGTCCTAAATTAGATAGGTTTTCTAGTTTAGTTGTTTATTTTTTTAAGGATTTCTCTTGTATAAATATACATACAGATCTAAATAAAACATCACATTCTCAGAAATCTTCATGGTATCAGAGCCGGTGCCGATTTACGGAGATCAAAGTTTTTTCTCTCTCAGGCACTTTTTCGGGCTATAGTTCGGTTGCTTTTCTTGATCTTATTTTGTATCACCGCCCCTACCAGTAGAAGACCCATTCTATGATGACTTTCTTCGTAAAATTTCATAGCCGAAATCTTCCGCGTGTGGTCCCACGCACCGCTATAAGTTTCTGACGCTCTGTCCACATGCTGGCGCGTGTAGGCACATGAGCTGACGTCTGATCACCGGCTATTATTTTTTCCGACCGATCAACTCGCCTCTTCATCCGGCCTCTGGCTACCTAGCTTCAATCACCGGTCATTGAATTTTTTTTCGATCGTTTTGCCCTTCAATCACTAGTCGTTGAGTTTTTTTCCAACCGTTCAACTTGCCTCTTCGTCTCAACTCTGGCTATTTGATCGGTTGCTGTTGATTCGTCACTACCAGATTATTGTTCATTTTCTTATTGGATCAATTTGTTATTTACTGTCTCTGTTGCTATGAAGATACTGACAAACATCCAAGATGCTAAATTAGGGATAGTTAACATTGCTAACGAGCAATCCAAGGCACCTGGTTCTAATAAGGATCACCTGCACTGTGATCATTGTGGGAAGCCTCGACATACTAGAGAGACTTGTTGGAAGCTCTATGGTCGACCTCCCCGTGGTTGTGGGGGGAATAAAGATAACTCTTCCAAAGCTCAAGCTTACTTATTAGAGACAGTGGAGAACAACACAACATTAGAAAACACTTTTTCACCTATCGAGATTTAGAATCTCAAGCGACTCCTGTCTCAAATTGATTCGACAAGTGCCACCTCAAATCTTGTGCACTCAGGTAATGCATTTACTGCTCAATTTGATTCATGGATAATTAATTCTGGTGCGAATAGACACATGACAGGCAATTCTCAAGACTTTTGTGATTACTCTTCATGTTTGAAACTAGAAACTGTGCGAATAGCCAATGTTTCATTGACACCTGTATATGGGACAAGTTCTATTACTTGTGCTCCCAACCTTAACTTATCCTTTGTGCTTCATGTTCCTAAATTTCTTGTTAACCTCTTATTTGTTAGTGCCATCACTAAAACACTCCAGTGTAAGATTGAGTTTTTCCCTGATCATTGTGTTTTTCAGGATCTTCACACAAGAAAACGGATTGGAACTGGTAAACTGCATGATGACTTATATCTAGTAGATGGAAATCGAGGTGCTCCATGTCAAACCTTTTTTTGGAAGAAATAAGGATGTTAACTAAGAAATAATTCGGTTGCATAGACAATTAGGACGTCCATCCTTTTATTTCTTAGAAAAACTTTATACTGATTTGTTCTCGGATGTTAAGTTTGATTTAGTATTTTGTGATGCTTGTGAGTATGCTAAACATACTTGAACTTCTTTAGCTTCTAGTAATCATAAAACACCATTCATTTTATACTCATTTATTCTGATGTTTGGGGACCAACTCAAACTGCCTCATTATCTAATTGTTGGTGGTTTATCACTTTTATTGACTGTTGCACTAAAATGACATGGGTATATTTGATAAAAGCAAATAGTGAAGTTTTCTCTTGCTTTCAATCATTTCATAAAATGGTTTATACTTAATTTGATGTTAAGGTAAAGATATTGAGAATTGATAATGGCACAAAATACATGGATAGCAGATTTGGTTCTTATTTGGAAAATTATGGAATTATCCATCAAACTAGTTATTCATATACAAGTGCTCAGAATGGAGTGGCTGAAAGAAAAAATAAGCATCTCTTAGAGGTTGCTAGATCTGTAATGTTCGATGAATCTACCTAAACCTTATTGGGGGGATGCTATTCTAGCAGCTACTTATCTCATCAATAGAATGCCTCTTCGTTCTTTTGATTATAGGAGCCCTTTAGCTCTCTTAACAGGGAAAAATACATATATTGTTCCTCCTAAAGTATTTGGATGTGTGTTTTTTATTCATACTAGGAATGTTGGAAAATTGGATCCAAGGGCACTTAAGTGTGTATCCATTGAGTATTCTCCAACCCAGAAGGACTATAAATGTTACCATCCTCCATCCAGGAAATACTTTGTTAGTATGGATGTTACTTTTAGAGAATCTGAACCATACTTTGGTATAGTAGGATCACCTCTTTAGGGGGAGAATCATGAACTGGAAAAGGTGACATCTAGTTCTTTAGTGTTTAATGATCTTACCTATGAAGAGACAGATAGTCAGGGGAAGACTATTGTCCAGGGGAAAATAGTATTCAGGGAAAGACTATTGTCCAGAGGGAGACTAGGAGGTCATTATTGGACAAACCATATCGGATGACTTATTTGAGGAAGAAGAAAAAAGAAGAAGCTATTATGCAACATGCTTAGTGTCAAGAATCCTCTTTCTCTAGTAAGTCTTTTTTTTCCATAATCTAGTGATGATTTACCTATTGCTCTTTGAAAATGAGTTCGGTCTTGCACCAAACATCCTATCTCTAACTTTGTGTCTTATGACTCCTTGTTACCTGTCTATAGAGCATTTGCCTTGTTTATTTCCTCTGTGTTTATTCCACAGGATTGGAAGGAAGCTATCAAAGATTCCAGATGGAAGAAAGCTATGGTTGAGGAGATGAAGGCACTAGCAGAAAATGAGACTTGGGATCTTGTTACTCCTCCACTTGATAAAAATTCGGTTGGCTGTGGGTGTTCGCACTGAAGTGTCATGCTAATGGCTACATTGAACAATTCAAAGGCAAGATTGGTAGCAAGACAATAAACTTTTGCTCTTGTTGCCAAGATGAACACGATCAGAATCTTGTTATTATGTGCAGCCAATCTTGATAGGGATTTGCAATAGTTTGATATTAAGAATGCATTCCTACATGGTGATTTAGAAGAGGAAGTGTATATGCAGATTCTGCCTGGGTTTGATGATGAGAAAACTCAAGGAAAAGTATGTAGATTGAAGAAGGCCTTGTATAGTCTAAAACAATCTCCTAGAGCCTCAACAAAGTTATGGTCATGTTTGGATATCAATAGAGCAATGCCGATCATACCCTCTTCATTAAACATCATGAGGGTAAGATTACTCTTCTCATGGTATATGTTGATGATATAGTGATGACAGGAGATGACAAAAAAGAAATCGCTCGATTGAAGGAAAAATTAGCTCAAGAGTTTGCAATCAAGGATCTAGGCAGACTGCAATATTTTTTGGGAATTGAAGTTGCAAGATCAGGAAAGGGAATCTTCATTTCTCAAAGAAAATATATCCTAGATCTCTTGGAAGAAACTAGTATGCTGGGTTGTAAACCGGTAGACTCACCCATTGAGAGCAACCATAAGCTGCAAGCAGGGGCTGGAGATTCAGTTGATAAAGGAAGATATCAAAGATTAGTAGGAAGACTCATCTATTTCTCACATACTAGATCATATATAGCTTATGCAGTCAGTGAGGCTAGCCAATTCATGCATGATTCACGAGAGTCTCACTTGCATGCTGTTATTCGCATTTTGCAATATCTTAAGTCTGCTCCAAGAAAAGGTCTCATTTTCGCAAAATATGGCCACCTCCACATAGAAGCATTTACTAATGCTGATTGGGCTGAGTCTCCAGATAATAGAAGATCTACAATTGGCTATTGTACATTCTTGGGAGGAAATCTGGTCACTTGGAGAAGCAAGAAGCGAAGTATATTTGCCAGATCAAGTGCGGAAGCAGAATTTAGAGCTATGGCTTCAGAAGTTACTAAAAGAGCTGAAATTGTCGACAAGTGTTAAATCATCTCTGTACTGTAATAATAAAGTCGCCATTAGTATAACTCACAATCTAATACAACATGATCGTACGAAACACATTGAGATTGATAGACACTTCATCAAGGAAAAACTTACTGGTGGCGTTCTTGAGCTTTTCCATGTTACATCTGAAAAGTAGCTGGTTGATGTCTTTACTAAAAGGCTTATCAACAAGACCTATCACAACCTAATTTCCAAGTTGGGTATGTATAATATATACGCATCAACTTGAGGGGGAGTGTTAGTATGTGTGACTAAGTCATAGTTGTTGGCTATAAGACTAGGTCCTAGAATTGAGTCCTAAGTTAGATATGTTTTCTAGTTTAGTTTATTTTTTTCAAGGATTCCTCTTGTATAAATACTCATACAGATCTAAATAAAACATCACATTCTCGGAAATTTTCATATATCAAATAAGCATTACACTTCAAGTGTTGGAGTTTGATAAATAAAAAATAGAGAACAAATAGATAGATGAAGAAAATTGCAAAGTTTACTAGAAACTCTCTCTTAATCAAAATACAAGTACATGGGGGTATTTATGGGGTACAAAGTGACTTTTAGACTTTAAGTACATAAACCCATGCACGAACTACATTAATAACAGGAACTACATTAATAACATGAACCAACATTAATAACATTTAAATTAACAAAGTGAACATTGAATTGTGCACATACACACTAATTAAGATACATGTATCTAAAAAATTGTAAATTAGTATTTAATTCCATTATGAGAAAAATTTTAATTTTAACCCTCTTCAAGATTTTTCACCACACTCGTGTTCAACTTTAACACTTCAAATTTCCCCTTAGGCAAACTTTTGGTTAAAATATATGCAATTTGGTCTTCAGACTTGCAATACTTGAGTTTCACCTCTCCATTAGCTTCCGCATCCCTTAGAGCATGATATTTGACTTTGATGTGCTTTGTTCTACAATGAAGTACAAAAATTTTTGCCATACAAAAATTGCAGATTTGTTGTCTACCCAAATTGTTGTAGCTTCATCTTGAATCATCTTAAGTCTTGCATTATCTTTCTAAGCCAAATAGCTTGATTTGTAGCACTTGCAGTAGAAATATACTTTGCTTCTTTAGAAAATTGTGCAACTATATCTTGCTTTTGAACTCCATGTGAAAACACCAAAACCAAGTGAGAATACTTCCCCAAAAGTGCTTTTGGAATCATCAATACTACCGGCCCAATCACTATCTGAAAATCCTTCTAATTTTATAGGAATTCCACCTTCAAACCATATGCCATGATCAATGGTTCCCTTTATATAATGAAGAACATTTTTTGCAGCTCCCATGTGTGTTTCTTTTGAATTTTGCATAAATCTTGAGACTAGACTAGCTAAAAACATTAAATCAGGCCTTGAGATGGTTAAATACAAAAGACTCCCAATCAAAATTCTATATGCTGCAGAATTAACCCTTGCACTTTCATCTTCTTTGCACAATTTCACATTAGCTATCAAAGGAGTTGACATAGCCTTACACCTTTCCATCTTAAACTTCTTGAGAAGATCTTTGACATTCTTTTCTTGATATATGAAAATACATTTAGAGCTTTGGTGAATTTCCATACCAAGAAAGTAATTCATCTCATCCAAATCAATTATCTCAAGAAGCCTTTTCATTTCAGTTTTTAAAATTTTCATTTGTCACCATCATTACCTGTTATCAATAAATTATCAACATAGAGGGAAACAATTAATTTTTTGCCATCACATCTGTAGTATAGAGAGTTGCTTCATTAGGATCCTCTTGAATTCACAATCTTTTAGATAGAAATCCACTTTGCTATACCAAGCTCTAGGAGCTTATTTTAGCCCTTACAAAGCTTTGTGAAGTTTGTACACCATATCTTCTTTGCCTTTGAAAGAGTAGCCAAGAGGTTGTTCAACATAGATTTCTTCTTGCAAATTACCATTTAGAAATGCAGATTTTAGATCAAGATGATAAATTTTCTACTTGCATTGAGCTGCTAATGCACTAGCAACCGAACTATATCATGTCTTGCAACTGAAGCAAAAGTGTCACCGTAATCCTCAACAGGATGTTGTTCATAGCCCTTTACAACCAATCTAGCTTTGAGCTTGTTTAAAGTGCCATCGGGATTCAAATTAGCTCGATAAACTCATTTACATTTCTCCCTTTAGGCCTTGGAACTATTTCCCAAGTTCTATTCTTCTCAATCATCTTTAACTATTCATTCATAGCATTAATTCATCCTTTCTCCTTTGTTGCTTCTTCATAGCATGTTGGCTATAATTGCAAAGTTGCATCTTTCATAAACTTCAGCAAAAGACTTCGTCTTTGGATTTATGACTCATCATCATTTGAATTGCCTTTTACATCATCACTAGCTACCACATTAATATGCTTGACTTCATTTGAGTTGGAATGATTTTCAACTTGTTGTTTCCCCCAATTCCAAAAAGAATTTTCATCCACAACCACATCTCGACTGATAACAACTTTTTGCTACTTAATGTTGTAGATTCGGTAGCCTTTAGATTGGATAGAGTAACCCAAAAAGATGCTAATTTTAGACTTTGAGTTCCAACTTGTTTCTTTTGACTGATGGAATATGAACAAAGCAACACGAGCTAAAGATTTTCATATGAACAACTAAAGGCTTGACACTATTCCAGGCTTCAATTGGAGTTGCACCTTTAAGAGCAGTAGTTGGTAGTCGATTTTGTAAATAAACTGCAGTATGAGTAGCTTCAGCCCAAAAAGAATGAGGAAACTTCTTTTCTGCTAACATGCATCTTATCATCTCCACAACACTTTTATTCTTTCTTTCAGCTACACCATTCTACTAAGGAGTATAAGCAATTGAAAGTTGATAAATTCATTCAAAATTTCTTGAACACCATTGAATTATACTCCAGTCCATTGTCAGACTGCAAGGTTTTAAGCTTGCATCCAAATTTGTTTCAGCCATCTTCTTCAATCTTTTGAAAACACTTAATACCTACTATTTGTGACTTATAAAATAAATCCAAGTCATTCTGGTTAAATCATCAATAAACAATACAAAATATTTATTTTTACTCAAGGATTCAATCTTCATAGGACTACAAACATCAATGTGAACAAGTTTCAATTTCCCTTAGCTTTTCATGAAGATGTACTAGGAAAAGACATTTGATATTGCTTCCTCATTTGACAACAAGAGCACACACCATTAGATTGTTTAATGTTAAGCAAACCCCTTGCTAGACCTTCTTTATACATCAAAGAAAGAGAGCCTTTATTGCAATGCCCAAACCTTTTATGCCATAATTCAAATTCCTCAACTTTAGCAAAGTTTAATGACTCCTTCATACCATTCCAACTTAACAGAAAAGTTCTATCAACTATAGGTGATCTAGCAATCAATTTATTTTCCCATCGAAGATAAAACAAATAACACCTTTGAAATACAAAGCATGCCATTCAAAAGCATTTGTGCTAAAAAAGCATATTATGAATAAATTTTGTACCTTGCTTAGTTTGAACAGCAATAGTACCTTTTCCTTGAGCTTTATCAATAGCTCCATTATCCAATTCACCTTTGTCTTGCACGTCTTGTCAAGCTTAGTAAAAATGCTTTCATCATTTGTCATATGACTTGTACAACCACTATCAATGAACCATACATGCTTGCTTGTCATTATAGAATTTTGAGCAACCATAAATAATCTTCCTTCTTCATCCTCTTAAATATAATTAGCTTGTTGCATATCCTTTCCTTGTGTTTGTCTTTGTTTCTGCTTGCACTTTCTTTCAATGTGGCCAAGTTTCTTGCAAAAATGACATTGAATTGTAGCTTTACCTTTGAACCAACAATCATTCTCAAGATGATTGGTTCTAGAGCATGACTTACATGGAGGAAACTGCCCCTTTTTGTCTGTCTAGAGCATGACTTACATGGAGGAAACTGCCCCTTTTTGTCTGAATTTGAAGTCATTGCTATGCTTTTGCCCTTATCACCTTTATTGTAGCTTCCCTTTTTTTATTTCTTTCTTTTGTTGCTTCCATATGTGCCTTGCTTGGAAAGCACATTCAAAGACATCTCCTTCCCTCATAACTTGTTCAAAAGCTCTGAAACACTTATAGTTTTAAGGTCACAAAATTCTTCAATTGCTGAAATCTTGGACTCAAACCTCATAGGAAGACTTATTAAAATCTTCTCTGTCACCTTCTCATCCGGAAAATGTTCTCCGAAGCAATCTCATTTTATTAACAACATCAAGAATTTTAGAAGAGAAAACCTTTACACTTTCACTTTGATTCATCTTCAAAGCCTCAAATTGCCTTTTCAAATTCAAAATTGACTAATTTCACCCTAGTATTCTCTTCAAATTCGTCATTTAACTTATCCCCAACCTCTTTTGAAGATTCACAAGTCATGATTCTTATGAAAATTACATCGGATAAAACTGAATGGAGAGAAACAAGAGCTTTCGGTTTCTTTGTTTTGTTTTCTTCAAATTTCTTCATTTGAGCAACAGTGAGATTATTGTCAAGAGGGGCTAGATCATCACCTATTTCAACTTCCTACAAACTCATGATTGAAGATAGGTCTTCATCTTGATTGACCATATGTGATAATTTTCCCCAGAAAATTGAGAAAGACCTGAACTAAGGATGTTGCTTGAAGACATCGTGTACTTCTTTAAACTTCAAGAACTTTAACCCTTGATTGAATAACCTTCACAGATCCCTTAGGAATAACACTCTGATACCAATTGTTAGACTTTGATAGATAGAAAATAGAGGACAAATAGATAATAGGAAACTCTCTCTTAATCAAAACACAAGTACATGAGGTATAGGGGGTACAAAATGACTATTAGACTCTAAGTACATGAACCCATACATGAACTACCTTAATAACATGAATCAACATTAATAACATATATATGAACAAAGTACACATTGAACTTTGCACATAAACACTAATTAAGATACATTTTGTAAATTAGTATTTAATACCATTATGAGAAAAATCTAAATTTTGACAACCATAAATACTAATCAACTCATTTCAGATAAACCTTATTCCCAAGATAGCCTTAATTAATATTTGAACCACTCATCTGGCGAGTTCATATAGATTTTCATTTGGTTTGTCAATTGATTTCAATTCCCTCTATTTTCATAGAGAAATAAGAAAGTGGCAAAGTGAACACTTTGATGTTATATAATTCAATGCCAATTTTATGTTTACATTTTGATTGTCTTGCAGATTGATGTGCTTGAGGTTGATGGAGTTTACTATGGTATGTGATCATTACATATTTCTTATTTCAAATATTATACACTTGTGCCACTGAATCCATTTGTCAAGTGCTTGTCTTCTAGATAGAGAGTTAAGAGGTACATGCATGCGTGTGTCTATGTCTGCATTTGTGAGTGTTTGTCTTCAATGTCTAAAGCTCATGGCTTATTTTCATATGATCAAAGGATTCTCAGGCTGTCATCGATATGAAGCACACCAGCGGCTTGGTCTCCCAACAATCCGTTGCAAAGTCCGACGTGGAACAAAAGAAACACTTAGGTTTGGCCTCATATCTTGCTAATGTGTAATATTTTCTCACCGGTTTGCTTAGTACCTCTTTGATCGTTGGTTATATTTTAACTTACAATTTTATCCTTTTTTTGGTTCCATTTTATGCACAGGCATCATCTGCGGTAAGTCTGAGCTGATTGAGTGATCTATATGAATTTGCAAATCTTCTTGCAATCATTGGCATGCACTTTGATGCTCTTACCAAATATTTGAATATGTATAAGGTTTTATATTAGTTCTTAAATAAAAATTTATGCACATTTGCAATGTATAGTTATTAAAAGTTATTGGCTTCCTCATAAACTGCTATTATGGCTGCAGTTTGTATTTACATAAGCAAACAACTGGAATAAAATTACAGTCCATTGTTCCTGAGCCTACACTAGTTATTGGTTTGATGGATTTAATTTGACAAACAAATATAATTTTAGTTAGAAAAGCTTCATGATGCATTTCATGAATGATATTGCTATGATTTTCCTTGAAGTGAAATTTGTTAGTGTTTGCATAAAAGAGAAGAGGAAATGATGTGTTTGGGGGAGAAGAACAAAAGTGCTACTATTACAAGGACTATTCTTAATCTTTCAGCATACGGGAAGCTTAGGAAGTCAAACTTCTTTAAAATAAGAATAGTCGTGTTTTATTCGTCTTCTAGAACTCTTAATGCTTCAGTGACAGGTGGTATTACAGCAAAAATATATTGACCCCCTAAATTCCAGTGTGAAACCCTAATCTTCTCTTCTTCTTTTCCTATTTTTGTCCTCTTTTGCTCTTTTCTTTTCATTTTGGTATCGAAACTTTGATTTTAGAGGAGATTTTGGCGTAATTATTTATTTGATTGGTATTTAAAGTTCATCATTAATACCCAAAAAAAATGAAAAAGAAAAAAGAAAGAGTGTTGCTAAGAACTACTTGCTTTCAACTACAACACAGCATCTATGGATCATCAAAAATATGATTGTCAAATCTAGCACCTATTGTCTCACACACTCATCCCAATTAGTAAAAGCTCTGGCTTGTTTACATAGCCATAGGGCCATTGAATATCATATCCTTCCAAATGCAAAGCAACCACTTTCACCTTGTTTTCAGAAGCAATTTCCCAACCCCAAAGAAATACTCAAACCTCAACAATCATTCCTCTAACCCATCACCATTGAAGTGAAAGAATTCCAGTTTGGTAGCGTTATACTCAAGATTAGCACATAGTTATTAAAGGCTCAAGGCACACTAAGGCCTAAAATATCTTGGGGCCTAGATATGTGCATGAATGAAGTGAGTTCACAAAAAATAAATTTTAATAGAAAAACAATCTTAGATAATAAAGAAATAGATGACCTAAATAACATATTAATTTTCCTTTCCTTTAGGCATATGTGGCATGTAATCAAGAAATATGTTACTTAAATAACAAATTTAATGTGCCATTGGAGTTTAGTTCATTAGTATAGTGGTCATCTTCAAGGCTATAAGGTATCGATTTCGAGTTACAGCTAGAGCCAATTATAAAAAAAAAATATTATATTAGTATATTTTTTGAAGAAAAAAAATAAAAAAACTGATATCACAACTCACATACCATTTTCAATGGTATATAAGAATGATAAATGCACAAAAACTAGTTAAGGAATAAAAAGGAGATTAGGGAGAGAGATAAGAAGAGGATATTGAAAACAACATATGAGGAGAGACATAAGAATAGGATATTAAAAACAACACATGAGGAGAGACTAAAAGCAACTTGTTACCACTAGTGATACCAAATGGATGAACTTCTTAGCCATCAATTTTTTTTTTGATAAAAAAATTTCAAGTTACTGGGTTTTTCTATAATATCCGGTGAACTTAATATTTAATCATTGAGACTAGCTGAGTCAGCCCTACTATGAAAAGGGTAGCAGCTCATTCGGAAAGAAAAATTTAGAGTTTTATCTGCTTTCAAAGATAAGTCTTAAACCTCATTGGCCTTTTAAAGGATTTCAAGAAATCTAAACTAAAATTTAGATGATTTTGATG
>CAOGCB010603095.1:0-52848 GCA_948266635.1 Cnidoscolus chayamansa
GCACTTGTGAACTCATCCTGCTCTCTATTTTTCTAGGAAGTGCAGAAACTAGGAAAACTTACATTTGAGATCAATGTCTTGCAATAATATATGTCTTGTTATGATGGAAAAACAGTAAGCTCATGGAAACAATATAATCCAGAAGGCACATTATTCTTCACAAGAACATGAACTGCAATCTTTATTAGGATCAGAATAAAATTGATAAGGGTACATATAGCAAGATCAAGACAAATTGGGTGAGAAAGAAAAGAAAATCAAGCAGTTGCGTTGAATTTCTTTGTAATGCCAGCGAAGTATTTTCCCTGGTGTAAAGCTTGCTCAAGCTCGAGCTCAGAAGGCTGTCTGGAACCATCCCCAGCATAGGTTCCTGAACCATAAGGACTTCCCCCCTTTATCATCTCCATCTCAAACATGCCAGCTCCAAATGTATACCCAATTGGCACATAAATCATTCCATGGTGAACAAGTTGAGTGATGGCAGTCAACCTGCATAGTGTTTATTAAAAGATACTCGAGAAGGCATGCCTCTAGATAAATAGAAAATCAAATGGAGCATAAGAAATGTGAAATGAAACTTACGGAGTGGTCTCCTGTCCACCTCCCTGAGAACCAGTGCTGTAGAAGATTCCTGCAGGTTTGCCTGCAAGTGCCTGTGTTCTCCATAGCCCTCCAGTTGCATCCATAAATGCCTTAAACTGTGCAGCCATCATTCCAAATCTAGTAGGGAAACCAAAAAGAACCCCATCAGCCTCAGCTAGCTCACTCGGAGTAATGATAGGCACCTCACTCTTTGGTGATGCACCCATTTTTCCAAGAACATCTTCTGATAGTGTTTCAGGTACCTGTTGATATGCCAAGTGTATTCAATCAGGCAAACTCTAATTCTTACTTTGGAATAGAGAAAACAAACATTTGGAAAGGGAAATGTATTTATTGTATGACTCCAGTGAAAATTCAAATGTTTTTTAGCAGCTTATAATGGAATCATGTTGGAGATTCTCAAGGAACACATACTTAGACAAAGTCAACTAAAATAGGAATTATATTCATATCTTGACAAACTGGAAAACCAACTAAACCTGATTTGATTTTCTTGAGTAATAATAATATAATAATTTTCCCTTATAAAAGAAATAATAGAAAAAAAGATACCTTCTTTGGAAGTATGCAGTCAAGGCAATATATCCAGCATAAGAAAGCAAGTAATTACCTGCTATAAGGTTCCACACAACCAGGTCTTGAGAGAGAAACATCTGGGAAGGGATGATGCATTGCTTTTTATGAAGTGAATATTCTCCCGACTTAAGTTAGTGACCTCATACTTAGATTTCTATTGTGGCCTTAGACCATAGCTATGTTATTCAAGGCAAATATCTGAGCAGACTGGCAAAAGTCAACATAGTTTTCTTTTCTACAGGTTTTTAAACCTAATTCTGGCTAGCAAGCTACAATAGAAATCTTTCAAATCTTATTTACATCCAAAATTGAAAGAAATCCCTGGCATCAGTGAAAGAAACTATGCTCTAACTGACATTATATGTTCCCATGTTCTATATCTCTCTGCTTGTTCAAACAGTAAAACATCCTCATTGGACTCAAATAATCTAAAGGACAAGCTAGTCAACATCATACAGACTGATAAGCTTTTAAATGACAAGCAAATAAGCTTATGAACCCAAGAGTTCAAAAGTTATATTGCCAATAAAATTACAAACCTGCCACAGTTTCACTTCCACTCCTTCCACTGAAGCAGCTCCTTTCTTTATCTCTTCAGCTAGTTTTTCAACATGTCCATACATGGAGTAGTAACTGCAGAAGGCATCAACGATCACTTAGATTCTAGTGTAATAAACATGAAATATAAGATATAAATAATTCAGGGGAAACTGTATATCGTATTGCAATTTTTTTTAAAATGACTTTATTTCAAGGTTGTTATCATTGGGATAAACTTTCAATGCGTCACAATGAAAGGGAAAAGGATTTTTAGCACAAAAGTAATAAAATTCATCTACAAGTTACCTCATTCAATGATAGTGAAAGGAAAAAGGAAATTTGGTAGAACAATAACAACACATATAATATCAGTGTAATGGCTACATAGATCTATGTCAAGGGAAACAGCTTTTAAACTAGATGCCATACAAAGGCAGTATAATCAACCACAAATGCATGGACGTAGTTGCAGGGAAGCAAAATACTTGCTTGGGTACAGCTTTTTGTTTTCACAAGGCATCATTGCATCACTTCCGTAAATCTACCACCTATACAAACCAGGAGTAGTTTGTTTCCGAGATTGAAATTTCAGAAGCTGTTCCTTGTGCATTCCAGGCCATGAAAATGAAAGCCATTTGTAAAGTTGTATGCATATTAAGTTACATGCCAAGGACTAGTTTCAATAATGATGACAACTGGGACCACATGGTCAACAAGCATGGGGTTAGCATTAATTCCTCTCTCAATTAAAATTTCAAAGGGTAGGTCCAGTTTCACAATCACTTTTTTCTTGGTTAACACCTAATTATGCGCACAATGCTAACAAGTTTTAGCAATCTTCTTTAAATCTCCAGCACCATTTATTATACCTAAAATCTTCAGGAGTTGCACATTCTAGAATAGTTGCCATGTATCACTAAAAATAGGAAACATTGAAAAACATGAATTTTCACGCTTAAGATCCATTTATCGAGTGTGGAACAAAACAAAAACCATGGAACGTCTCCAAAGAGCAGAATATCTTTAGGGCCACAAGTTGTTTAGATATTGTCGTATCGATCATGACACTCAAGCCTTATAAATTGGTAAAAGAAATATATTGGTTGTTATCCACCTCCATGTATTTTATTCTCCTTTTCAGCTTTCTATCTATTGAAACATTCCCATATTGCAAAAGAAACAAAAGGGGAGAACGATATCTAAAAGCTAGAACTACAGCCCCTAGTTCCAGCATATAGAAGGCAGATCTTCTTAGTCCCTCCGCAATCATTTTTGGCCCAACGTCAAGTTTATACATCCTCACATCCTCGTTCTAATGAACTAGAAATCAATCAAGAAGGCCAGTATGAGTCACGAGATTATTGCAAGTCTTTTAGTTTTGACTTCGTGTATATGTACCCGAATAAATTAAAATCCATGATATTGGTGTGCAACAAGTGAACCCGCTGAGAATTAAGATCTATGATATTGGTTAGCATGGGTAGGAGTGAATACATTATTAAATTTGGAACAAAACCTAAGATGAGAATCGAATCATGAAGATCAAATGGAGCCTCATAACAAAATCTAGCAGGAGCTATTTTCCATCCAAGAAAACAATAAAAAAATTTATGTATAATACATACTAAAAAAACACACACAAAAAAAAGAGAGAGAGAGAGAGCCTCCAGAACAATAAAAAGAAAGAAACCCATTAATCATCCAGGTAAAGTACATCAAAATAAATCAAGAAAAGAGCAGCTAAGCTTTAATGCACAACAAAAAACAAATCAAGAAGAAAGCAGAAAAAGAGAGGGGGAAGAGAAAGTCATGGTGAAGCTTACACAACATAGACTTTTGTAGCCATTGACAGAGGTGTAGATGACTTGAGAGAAGAGGGCGTTTGAGAAAGAGAGGAGGGAGCGAGAGAGGGAAGGAGAAGAATGGCCCTTTATTTATTTTGGTGGACTTAGCTTCGAATCTAGTTAGTTAAACCCTCTCTGATTAGTCACTAATGACTGATTCGAGATTAAGTAAACACAAATTAAATGGCATGTTCGCCCAGCAGGCCAATGAAAATGGATTAATAAAGAAAGAAAGAAAGAAAGAAAGAAACGATCATGTGGACTGGTAAATGAAATGATATAATTTTTTTAATTCTAAATGATGAAATAAGTTTGTGTATGAATCAAGACGCAATATGCGATGCATCTCATCACTAGTTAGAGCAGAGAGGGTCTTCATCAGAAGAGATTTTTAATTACTAATTTTTTTGTTTATTAAGAAAAAGACATTGCTTCCACAATAACTCTATCAATGGACAAACAGAAACAGCTATGGCTTCTAATATAATTAATCAAATAATCCCATTAACAATTTACACTAATCTTATACCAAGAAAATCTAAATTCATTTCCCATTAACTAAGGTTAGATGCATCAACACCATAATTAAGTTAATACTATATAAAAAAAACAAATAGATTAAACTAAGTCATAAGCCCATGTGAAATTAATTTATTATTTTTTAAAATTTATTAAACAAGCACACAACTACAACTTGGAAGCTGCCAAGTCAACTCTTAAGATAGAGTTCTTTTTAAGGTTTTTTTAGCAAATTTAGTATTTGGACTAAAAATAATAAATATACAACATTGTTTTGAAATATAATTTGAAACTTGGAAATTTCGAATGTCAACATCAATGGTATTTAAATAATCCAAAATCTAGAGTCGATGAATCGTCAGCAGTCAGCATGTATGATCTGACGGACCTACTAAGAAATTAAGAAGCAGAAATGGCTTGTGATCAACGAATGCTTGGAGAGCATGGCCTGCCCTGGCCCCCTCCTTCCCATCATATCCAACAAACCAATGCTTAGGCTAAGTGAAGTGTCTTCCCGAATCTTTCTTTCTATATATATATATATTGAATAACAAAACATGGCCTTTTCTTTTTGTTGGTGCTTCGTGGTGTTGGCCTTTCAGAGGATACCATTATGCATCCATTTCTTCTTCCTTTTTGGCTTCACCACTAAACAAATAAATTCTAGTTGCTTTCCCACGTTCTTCTCTTCTTTCAACAACACCAGCAATCATACACTGTTCGGCCAACCAAGGAACACTAAATACCTCATCAATCAATGGTGTTGACTGCAGCGTGCAGAGGTACCTTCCTGCAAGAATCAAGATTCTCCATGTCAAATATGGCCTTCATGAGCCCAAACTATGCTCTATAAAGCCCATTTAGCCAACCAAATCTGGCCCAGACAAGACAGCTTTCAATTTGCCACAGAAGAATGAATTGCTAAATTTCCAATCACAGCTTAGCACTTATCAATATCAAAGTAAGATTCCAAAATCAATGTCAAGATGAGATTAGTCATACATCTAATCTTTAACTTAGTTCCATATCATTATAACATGTGGAAGAGAAGAGCAACATCAAGCCACTTCAAATTCAACGAATTTCTTTTTCCTGTATAAGGTCATGAATGATATAGAGTTCATTTACTTGAGAAATGTCTTTGTCAAAGAAAGAAATATGAGCAGAGAGAACATTAAAATACAAAGGCAACACCAGTCTTTAGGCTACCCATCAATCATTGGTGTGCTCAATGAATGGGTCTAGGTTGAAATTTGTGCTTTCAATAATATTCTATGATTAATACGTCTCATAGAGATGTACTAAAACCAATAATATCTGATCCACACTTTAAATTGCAAGAAGCAATAGGCAATAGCATCTGATCCACACTTTAAATTGCAAGAAGCAATAGGCAATAGCCAGCACTCTGTATTATACTTTTTGCAGTTTTAAAAACCTTGAGAAAAAAAATAGCATGATATCATCAATTATTCAAAAGAAAAAAGAAATATCATTAGGCAGGGTCAAAATTGGCTAGCAGAGGCGGCTCCTTGGTTTTCGTGAGATATATTAATTTAATCTCTTTGCTGGTTTCTGCTGGGTGGACTAGCAGAATCAACCTACCAATACCAAATTACCAACGAAGGCAAGATTTTCTATTTTTTATTTTATTTTTTTATTTTCAAGGTTAGACAGATGCACATAGACTAGCATTAACGAGAATAACTACACAATGGACTTAAAACTGTTAACATGATTCATGATTCACTTTTATACTCCAAAACCTCTCTACATTGTCCATGATCATTATTATGCAGAGGGAATGTAAGCTTTACTCAAAATAAGCATGTAAACTAAACCTTTTGGTCAAACAAAAAGCCAAAATTGCACAGATACAGGCATCAACGTATGCATTCTGCAAAAAAAATGACCCACTTGGTAATGTTCCACGCAGCATACAGAACAGAAGCAGTGGCAACCACCCAAAATATGCAACTAAGAAAGTGTTGTAGTTGTAGAACTGCTAATATGAACGCGCACAGTTGCTTCATATAGGGTTGAAGTGTTTCAACATAAAAGTATCACCAAATGAACCAAAAGAGAGTACCCTGCCAACCGAATTCTTCATCCACCCAAAAAAAGCAGCTTGTTTGTCCCCTTCCAGATAAAAAACTTGCTGAATTACCAAATCATCAATGCAAGCTTCAGAAATTAGATTCTGAAGTATGTACTACTGTTCTTCCCATCAAAACTTCTCACCCTACTAAAAAGTGTGAGCCCTCACCGAACTACTGTAAATCAAATCCTTCTTCATTTGATCCAATAAACAAAATTGAGGAAAGAATTCCCAACAGTATCAGATTTAAAACCTGATAATATTTATCAAATTAAGCAGAAAAAAGCTTCCTTTACATGCTTGTCATTAGTGGAAACGTGGAATCAACTCATATCAAAAGATCATGTTAAAAACTCTGAAACAACTTATTCAGCTCTATGAATAGATACATATCTACAATGGAGATCAAAATAAGTACCCATG
Source organism: Cnidoscolus chayamansa (assembly GCA_948266635.1). Lineage (NCBI taxonomy): Eukaryota > Viridiplantae > Streptophyta > Magnoliopsida > Malpighiales > Euphorbiaceae > Cnidoscolus > Cnidoscolus chayamansa. The sequence continues at coordinate 6,604 of CAOGCB010603095.1, forward strand.
AATATAAAGGAAATTCTGACCATTCCAAAACAAGCCATCTCCGGAGCCATACAGTAGAGTTAACATCAAAAGAGACAGTCCGTCCTGATCCAACAATCTTGAGCTCTGAGTGGAGAACTCCAAAAATCCTCCATGTTTTCTCCGGAGCAAAAAGCAAGCAATGATACTCTTCGACAGGAAGGAATGACAGCAGCAACATGATGAGGTAAACTAGTCGACCAAAAACAGATATGATGCTCATTCAATGGCTGTAAAACTCTCTCGTACAAACTCAAGGGGATTCAAATTTAATAACTATAAACAGGTTTCCTTTCTGCTATTTTCTAATTTCATTATCATAAATCACGGTTTAGCTGCAATATTGTATAAAAATTATGATTCAGATGCTATTTCTCCAACCTCCTAGTTGGAAATCCTCGAGGTAGGTCAATGGAAAACAGTAAAATCTAAAATAGTTTAGAGACGAAATTTCCTAAATTTTGACAAATTACAATTTGAAGAAACAATTTAAAATCTTTCGACTACAATATTCTGAATTCAGAGATTGATTTATTGACATGTACAAAAATTCTTTCTTTTTTTGTTTTTTTGTTCTCAGATAGAAGGAACATATCCTCCATCAAACTCTAATCCTTTTTCTTTCATTTGTACACAGATCTATCCAGCAAAAGGGAGAATCATACCAGGAAAAACAAAACCCAGAAATCCTCAACTCACCTCCATCCATAACCGACAACGACCCTCCATCATGCCACCAAGCGACATCCACTTAGCGTTTGCACCAAAGTTGAAGCATTCCTCCTTACCTTCTCATTATCATCCTCCACCAACGCTAAACATATCTCCAAAACCCCTTCTCTCTTGACCTCCTCACACATTTCTTCACTGTAACAACACAAAGAGTTCAAAGTGAAAAGTCCACACTGAATCCCCCTCTCGCTCCCATTCCTAATAACCTTAACCAAAAGCCTCAAACACCCACCAATCCTCCCCATCTCCTCCCTTCCCTCCTTACACTTAACCAAAACACTCAAGACTTCCACTGCTCTCTCCAGACCCATCCTGCCTATCCTCATCAAAATCGGGACCGCCCCACATTCTACGGCTCGCCTTCTGTTATCCGGAAATGAACAGATAGCATACAACGCAGTTGCTGCTTCTTTCACCTGTCTTCCTTTACCATAATTTAGTAGTGCGACTAACGCTTGAATTGCATTCGGGTACGCCCCGATTGTCGCTTTGTTCACTTCTACGACTGCAAGACTGGTCAAGATAGTGCAACCCAAAGCACGGCTATCCGGTGAACCCACCCGAAGAACTGTGAGAATCCGACCAATTGCGCCTTCTGCTACTAAACCCACCTTGTTATCGTCGTCTAGAGAGAGATTGAGTAATAAAGAGAGGGCTTTCTCCTGGAGGACAGACTGAGGCGAGTTGACACAATTGAGAACAGCTGACACGGCTCCAGACTCGGTCAGCTGGCGACGAAGGGTATGGTCGTGCTTGGTGAGTCTAGTAAGCTGTGTGAGGGAGTCGAGCTTGGAGTTGAGAGGAGAAGAGGGAGAAATGAGAGTAGAGATTAGGGTTTGAGGCCGAGGTTGCGGAGAAGGGTTATGGTGTGATTTTGGAGGAGAGAGGAGGGCATAATTGGAAATTAGACTTCTAAGAGCATGGTTGGGGATGAGAGGAGGGTGGTCAGGAAGAGGTAGCTTAGTTATTGGGCAAGTACGGTGGCCGGAGTCAAGCCAACGTTGGATAGAAGCACGGTCAAAGGTGTGACCGGATGAGAGGATGACAGGGTCGGACATTAACTCGAGAGAAATCGGGCACTTGAAATCATCGGGGAACTGAGTGGCCATTTGGTGAAGTGGGTTGGTGCAAAGAAATCGAGGGTTCTGTTACTGTGTGTAAAATCAGAGCAAGAGGCGGAGTGGTGTGGAGGGTTTTATGAGGTTTTTGGAACTGCTCGGAGGGAGAAGAGGAAACATCTTTGAGAAACTTGCGTATTTGTATGCTAAGTTAAGTTATTTACTTTTCCACCCTCGTGCTTTATCTTAATTTTCCTTTTTTTTATTATTTTTTAATTCATTTATTATGTATGGCCACTTTTAACTAAATTCAATTCTGCTTACATTAAATGCCAGAATAAATCTATCAATTAATATTATATACATTTTTTTAAAAATATTTTAACTTTTTAATTAGTATAAATAAATTTATTTCAACTATTGCTTTAATATATATTTTTCAAGGAAACCCATAAAAAAAAAAAAATTTATAATAGAGAATGGGGGGTAAATCGGGAAATTCAAAAAGGTTAATTTGAAATTGAGATATGGAGAATGGAATTTCTAAAGTCTTAAAATTTATAATAATTTCGATAATTGATTTTAGTGTCCATTGATTTATATAATAAAACTTTCCATCATCACCCTAACTTACAGCACAAGCAAGCAACATCAAAGGCAAAAGTCTAAATACTTTGGTTAGCAAAGAAGGGTTTGTGAAGAGGTGAGGATGCCAAGTGGGCGTGCTAGAGAAAGTGAAAAAGACATATCCAGAGAAAGAGAAAAAGATGGATAAGTGAGAGATGGAATGTCATCAAATACTATGTTTGTTTTTAATGAGTGCAAACCACAATCAATTCATTTAACAGTTTTTTTTTTCTCTTTATTTAGATGAGATGCAAATTCAGAAATGAAATGGGTGGAAGCATATGATATGAGCCTCTCGTTTCAGCCTATGGAAAAGAAAAAAAAAGGTATATACATACTTACAAGTGGATTCCTTTCTTTTTCACTTTCACTTATATGAATATTATATTTCTAAACCAACTCTTTATATATAATAAAAACGCCAACGTGATCCATGCCTGCGGCAGTTGGCCCTTTTTGCAGGTACTTTTCAAAGTTTCATACCCTTGGATTTACAAAAAAAAAAAAACCAAATTCTTGACACTTCTCAATTCTAATAATAATTGAATCTTTGCAATGTTCTTGTACGAATTTGAATTTAGAAATGACATTGTCTGATAATAAGTTAAATGAAGGTCAGCGGGTTAAAAATCTATAAATAGTGACCTCGTTGATGGAAGATGAGGCTTCCTCTTCCCCTATTCCCGAAGATGCAGCACTGCTACCAGATGCTCTGAATACGAAAGCAGGTTGTTTTGGCCATGGAAGTGTTGTTTCAGAACTCAACATCACTACAACTTCTGACATACTTGGTCTGTCCACTGCATTTTCTTGAACACATAACAGCCCTATTTGAGTCCATCTTAAGGCTTCTTGGAGACTATGTGATCCTTCTACTGATGAATCAGCCATCTCCAACACTCTTTCTTCTTTCCATAACTTCCACATCTGTTGTGGTTCAAAGCATTACATTACTACAACAATCCATTATATTGCCTATAAAGAGTTTCCATCACTTACATGTCCTATCAGGCTCAAGGAAGAATCCTCTTGGTGAAATCCATTGCTCTTCTTTCCACTAACTATCTCCAATAATATCACTCCAAAACTAAAAACATCTGATTTTGTTGAAAATTTTCCAAATACTGCATACTCTGGAGACATATAACCACTGCATAAAAAAGAGTTCTCCAATTAGATTAAGTGTCTTTAATGGTGATAAAGTGTTGTATCATCTCATACTTACTATGTTCCAACTACTATATTTGTCTTTTCTTGAATTTGCTCAGTTCTAAAAATTCTAGCCATGCCAAAATCTGAAATTTTTGGGTTCATCTCTTCATCTAATAGGATGTTGCTACATTTTAGATCCCTATGAATAATTCTCAACCTTGAGTCATGGTGAAGATACAAGATTCCTCTAGCAATCCCCTTTATAATGTTAAAGCGTTTCTTCCAGTCGAGTAAAGATTTTCTTGTTTCATCTGCAAGGAGATGTTAGATATTCATCATCAGGTTTCATGCTTAAAATCATGCAGTCTGTGGTTGTGCACCTCAACCTTATATATGTTTTAGATGATCAAGAATGCTTACCAAAAAGAAATGAATCCAGACTTCTGTTTGGCAAATATTCATAAATTAACATTTGCTCTCCTCCCTGAATGCAGCATCCAAGAAGTTTCACTAGATTCCTATGTTGAAGCTTTGCAATCAACACAACTTCATTTTTAAATTCTTCTATTCCTTGCCCTGAACTTTTGGATAGTCGTTTCACAGCAATCTCCTGTTCATTAGATAGCTGACCCTGAGATTATGTCTACATGAGTCAATTTTCCCTGAACAATCAATTGAAACTTGAAAACTAAGTTGTTCATGCAGCTGCAGAATCTTAAAATGGAAGAGTAAAGCAAGAACATGTAAATATATAACCCTGTAAAGCCAATAAATATTCAGATATTGCAGAGACACTAGACCTTATAAACTGAACCAAAGCCACCCTGGCCAAGCTTGTTATCTGGAGAGAAGTTGTTTGTGGCAGCAACTACGGTGCTGAGATCGAAAAATTCTATGTCTGGAGGATGACTATTACGACCAAGCTCACTTGCCGCCAAAGTATTTTTGTAGTATACTGAACCAGTGGTAGGATCAAAGAGTTTTCTTTCCCATTTGTTCTTCTTCACTGTCCTCAAACGAACTAACAACTAATGAGCAATCTACTTGTTGATGGATCATGAATCTATAAGTTAGCATTTAAGAAGATAGTCTCTGGTGTTCCTTAGATCATGCAGCATACAGTAATGACTTTCTTTCAACTAAGCAGAATAGATAAAAATGGAAGAGCATAAACATGTACGTTAATTTGTTTCTTACCTCTTTTCCTCTTTCTCCTAATCCACAAATAGGCAAATACGATAATGGTGAGCCATGCTAAAATAATAGACAGTATTAGAATGTCCAGCCCCTTCCTGAGAAAAAAGCTTGAATTTCTGGCATTTGCAGCTGAAAAAATGGGAAAATAACATAATGGTTTCTGAACTAACTTAATAATAAAAGTAATAGTAGGTCACATGTCAAATTTAGCTGCAATACCTAATTCAATTGCATCAACACGAACATACAGATCACCGTTGTTATCCATATGATCTGCTGTGTCCATTAGTTCCCCATACCATGCCACACATCTACTATTTTTCCCATCAACATCAAAATATGCATATGCAGAGCAAGAACAATTTCTCAAGCATTCCTGTTCACACTCCACACGGCTCATATTCATGCCAACAAAAGCTGCAGTTGAAGTGTCTGGGAACTTGACATCATCCACTCTTATAAATCCTTCTCCATGTCCACAGACTGAAGAAGATTCTAATCTCTTCCTGACACATCCTCCTGATGCATCTCTTAGATACCAGTCCCTTGGATATCTGGGTTCATACCCAGGTAAACAAAAACACTCAAATCTAATTCGACTGCTAGGATCACATCTACTATAAGCACCGCACTGAGCATATAAATCACACCTGTACTTAGGTACAGCCCAGAACTCCTTCCATTGGCTATCACTCTTTTGCCACCTTAGCCACTTGAGGGTTCCTGAATAATCAACCATGACTTTCATGGTGACAGAAGCATCGTTGATATTGTAGAAAAAGTAGATTTCCGCTTGTTCAAATACAAAACTGTAATTGAATACATCAGAGAACGTCCTCCATGGCCATGGGGAGGATCGCCAGCGAGGTCTTGAGCCTTCATACAGAAAGATTTCCAGTAGGCCCGTATTGAACTTAATCGAGTAGTCTCCAGTTCCTGGGTCATCTTCTGATCTCCACGAGGTTAAGATCCGCTCTACACCAGTCTTCCGATTCAGAGAAATTTTCATTCCAGGTAGAAGGGTATCAGTAGGATAATCAAAGCTTTGCCACACCAATCTTTTATCTCTGCCTCGAAGCAAAACCAGATTACCATAATCCAAGAGTTGAACCACACAAGAATCAGTTACTTCCCCTGAAACATCTATAGACCACAGTGGAATTTTTTGGTTAGGATCATTATAGAGAACCAGATTCCCATACGGGTTGATTGAGAGAACTCCTGAGGAGCCAGTGACAGGGTTATCCCTGTTTGCCACCCACACAATAGATGGTTTTGAAACTTGATGGAACCAAATTCCAAGATATTTATAGGTAGAATTTCCAGGGTTAAAAAATCCGAATGCAAAATTGTTTCCCTTGGAGACTAGAAGATCGCCTTCTGTAAAGTTTTGATTTATGGATATGATATCAAGACAGGCAGCTAATGTGAAATGGAAGAGTAGAAGCAAATGCTTCAGATAGTGTTTCTTGGAAGCCATGAATCATGAACGGAGGTCATCCTTAGTATTTTACGTTGGACTCTTTGCCACGTTCGCTTTGTGGGTAGCTCGATGTCCTTGCATTGACAAGCTATTGATCTGTTCTTCTATTAGAAAATTCAAAAGCTAATTACTTTTCAACCATGTGCTTCGAAAATTCGACAATTACGCTCTGAAAAAGCACCTTTGATTAGTCTCAAACCAAGCACTGAGTTTAATTTCAATAATATGTAGCATTTTCACTTGACTTCCATAGCATCTTGAATTTTTTTATCCTTATTTATTAAAAAAAAAAGTTAAAGAAAGCAGTATCCGTCGTTCCAGACATGTTATCATATTTCTGTATATGAAAAATTACGTACAATTTTTTTTATAATATATTCAATCTGGTTGAACTAGACTAAAATATTAGAAACCCATAAGCATAATGAACTTATTTTGGGGCACATTACAGAATTTCTCACCTCCATTCTTTTCACCAGAAAATAATGCACACAGAAAGCCCAGCAGGATGGGAGATGATCATGGTCCGGCCAAAACAAAGCTCATACAAGTGAGTGGAGAAATACATAACCATGATGAATTTGAGCTGGGTCCTTTTATCTCTATTCTATATAAGATACCCAGATGAGAAAATGAGATTGGACTGAATCCTGAAGGGTTTTAGTATGACAGAACAGCCAAGAACAGATGCAAGGGAAACAAGGATGAAAGATTTCTGAAAATTCCATGGCAGACAATTTAGTAAGTGCTTTTACTTGTTCAGATGATGATTTATAACAGTGATTGTAACCTCATTACTGAACTTGATCCTTCTTCCACTACTTCTAATGGGTTAGTGCTACTGCTGCTAGATGCTCTAAAGATGAAAGCAGGATTTTTTAGGATTAGGAATAGCTGTTTCACTGCTCAACATTAGAACAACTTCTAACATAGTTGGTCTGTCCACTTCATTTTCTTGAACACATAATAGCCCTATCTGAATGCATCTCAAGGTAATGAATCAACTATCTCCAGTACACTGTCTTCTCTCCATAACTCTCACACCTGTAAAAGAAATCAAGTGTTGATATAAGTACATAGTATTTCCGCTCTTTGTCCTCTCCTTTGACGGGGCCTTATTGAACTAAATTTCCTGATGCCTATAAGTGTGTTAATGGGTATCTCTCGCTAACGGTTTCAGCTATGGCACCCCAAAAGTTTACATCACTTTCCTATTAAAGTTGAAGAGATGGAAGGATTCTCTCGACTACATCCACTGCTCTTCTTGCCACTTACAATCTCCAGCAGAGTGACCCCAAAACTAAACACATCTGATTTTACTGAAAATTGCCAAATACTGCAAGCTCTGGTATCATATAGCCACTGCATGTGAAAGTTTAGGACTTTAAGTGAATAAAGATAATTTTCTTTTCTCTTAGATTTGGTCTGCTTTGATAATTCCAGCCATACCAAAATCTGAAATTTTTGTATTCATATCTGCATCCAATAGAATATTTCTACTTCTTGAATTTCTATGGATAGTTCTCAACCTCGAGTCCTGACAAAGATACGACGTTCCCGGGCAATCCAAAAGCTATTGATATGACTGTTAAGTACATCTAAGTTATATGTCATCATATGATTAATGGTATGAAAAATCCAAAAGCTATCGCGTTGCAACGGCAGTAATTGACAATTCATTTACAGAACTGGATCCTTCTACTCTGGAGTTGCTAGTGTTGGAAGATGTCCTAAAAATGAAAGCAGGTTGTTTAGGAGAAGGAAGAGTTGTTTCACTACTCAACATTAGGACAACTGCTGACATAGCAGGTCTGTCTGCTGCATCTTCTTGGACACATAAGAGTCCGATTTGAATGCATCTCAACACTTCATAAGGATTATATAACTCCTCCATTGATGAATCAAGTATCTTCAAGGCTCTGCCTTCTCTCCACAAATCCCAAACCTGTGTGGTTCATAGCATCAGCACAATAGAAATTAAATTTCAGTATAAGATGAATGGCTTCATGCTATAGAAACAAAGTTTGTAACATACATGTCCTATCAAGCTCAAGGAAGCATCCTCTTGGTTAAAGCCATTGCTTCTTTTTCCACTTATAATCTCTAATAATATCACCCCAAAACTGAACACATCAGATTTTATTGAAAATTTTCCAAATACAGCATATTCAGGTGACATATAACCACTGCATAAAAAAAATTTGAAAGACAAGTGTTTATGTTATGTCAAGAAATGAGAGCACCTAAGTAAAATGTGTTCTTATCATGCTTACTATGTCCCAACAACTCTGTTCGTCTTATCTTGAATTTCATCACATTTGAATATTCTTGCCATGCCAAAATCTGAAATTTTTGGATTCATATCTGCATCCAACAAAATATTGCTACTTTTTAAATCTCTATGAATGATTCTTAATCTTGAGTCTCGATGAAGATATAAGATGCCACGAGCAATCCCAGTGATAATATTGAAGCGCTTTTCCCAATCCAAAAAGAATCTCCTTTCTTGATCTGTATTTTTGTGTAAATATAAGAAAAACTTGAATTATTGTCAAATAATATGGCTTTTATACATTGATCACATAATTTCTTATGTAAAATAAGGAAGGAAACTGTTGTAGAGCAGTCGGTACATAAAAGACTTACCAAAAAGAAATGAGTCCAAGCTTTTGTTTGGCAAGTATTCATATATTAACATTTGTTCTTTTCTCTTAATGCAGCAACCTAGAAGTTTCACAAGATTCCTGTGCTGAAGTTTTGCAATCAACATAACTTCAGTTTTGAATTCTTCAACTCCTTGTCTTGAATTTTTGGACATTCTTTTTACAGCTATCTCTTGTCCATCAGATAGCTTACCCTGAAATCATGTGGCAAGGTCACTCATGTAAACAATTTAAAGATAAATTTGCTTATGCAGACCGTCATAAGGTACCAGTAAAGGTTTACTCATGGCACAGAAGCCATACTATACCTTAAAAACAGCTCCAAAACCACCTTGTCCAAGAATATTGGTTGCAGAGAAATTGTTAGTTGCAGCAAGAATTGTGCTGAAATCAAAAAATGTCAAGTCTGGTTGATTCCTACTTCCATTGAGTCCATTTTCCTCCAAATAATCTCCATAATAATTTGAGCCAATACTAGAATCAAATAGCTTCTTGTTTAATCTGCTCTTCCTTGTACTGGAAAGAGAAAATGGAAAGCTCCTATTAGTCTGATGCACTTTATTTTCCAGCTGGGAAAGTAGTTAATTGAACTCCAATTTTGTTTTGCAAGGTATAATCACGAGTGAGCAAAATTTAGGGAAACAAAAAGAACATGAAAAGGCACAAAACAATTAGGAAAGCTTGTTTCTTACCCAGTTTTTCTCCTCCTGCAGAACCAGAAATAGATGAATAAGATGATGACAAACCATACTGAAATGAAAGTTAGTACCACAACGATCACCATTCCCTTCATTTGAAGAAAACCATTGGATTTGTTTCCATTCTCAGCTGCATGAGTGGGAAATGAACACAAAATTACAAGGAAGAACAAAGAAATGGCTGTAGTTTCTACCCCATTTATACAAATTATGACATTACATAGTGCAATCAGGAAATTACCTAATTCAAGTGCATCAACACGAATATACAGATCATAGCCACTGTTATCTGAGAGATTTATTATGTCCATTAATTCTCCATACCAAGCCAAACAACCAGTACCTTTCCCTGCAATGGGTATGCTTGCATAGGCAGAGCATGTACAATTCATCTTGCATTTCTGTTCACAGTCTAAGTGACTCACGCTCATGTCAACCCAAATCGCTGCTGTAGTATCAGGAACTTTGACATGCTCCACTTTCAAAAACCCTTCTCCATGCCCACACGATAGGAGACGCTTCCTTCTACACCCACCTGACCCATCTCTTAGATTCCAGTCTCTGGGAAACTTGGGTTCGTACCCAGGTAAGCAATTACATTCAAATGTATTAACATTGTTTGGTTCACACTTACTATTAGCACCACACACTCCATACCAGTCACACTGGTACTTTGGTGCCGACCAGAACTCCTTCCATTGAGCTTCGGTTTCATGCCATATTAGCCACTTTACAAATCCTGCTTCATCCACAAGCATTCTTATTATAACAGAGGGATCGCTATAACTATATACGAAGTATATTTCGTCTTCTGTGTTTATAAAACTGTAGTTGTAAACATTTGCTAGTGTTCTCCATGGCCATGGCACGCTCCGCCAGTAATGATTCGTACCCCTGTATTGAAAGAACTGTGGCGAGCCACTTGTGTTAAGCCTAACCGAGAATTCCCCACTTCCAGGATCATTTGCTGATCTCCATGATGTTAGGAACCTGTTCAAACCTGTTTTTTTATCCCACCCAAGTTTCATTCCTCGTAGCATTGTATTTGTAGGATAATCAAAGCTTTGCCATGCAATTCTTTTACGTGTGCCTCCTCGGACAAAGACCAAATTTCCTGAATCCAGCAAGCGAGCCTCAAAATCAACTGTTGATTCAACAGTAATATTGGTAGACCACACCGGAGACTTTTGGTGAGGACTAGCGTAGAGAACGAGGTTTCCATATGGGGTGATAGAGAGAACTCCAGAGGAGCCATTGATGGGATTATTCCTATTTGCTACCCACACCACTGTTTGTCCCGGAATCTTGTGGAACCAAATTCCAAGATATCTGTAACTAGAGCTACCGGGGCTGAAAAATCCCAAGGCGAAAGTGTTATTTTGGGAGATTAGAAAGTTGCCATCCGTGATGGTTTGGTTTATGGTTATGGTGTCTGTGGACAGGGAAACTATAAAACGCAGGGTTACAAGGAAGAGATGGAGAAGCAGCCTGTGAGCAGCCATGGCATGTATTGATAATTTGCATGTTTCAGCAGGCACTACCAAGCCATCTCATTTCAGATAATGGGGGAGCTGGAATATTTGACTCAGCCCTCTGAGCCAGCTACTTCACCTCAATCCATTGGTCACTCGTCCTTATCTTTATCCCATTTATATAATAATAATAATAAGAAGAAGAAGAATATAGAAAAATCTTTTTAGAATCAATACATAAAAGAATAATATTATAGAAGAAATATCTTTATAATTATTATAATCCTGAAAACTATTAACATGTTATGGCACTTTGGTTTCTGTATAACTTCTTTCATTGAATACATAGCATGGCACAATTCACACATGTCCTTCTCTATCTTCTTTGTCTTCTTTCATTATGATATACTTTCTCTCTCTTCTTTATCAAATTATTTTATTTAATTTTTAATAATATAGTTATTTATCTTTATCGCTTGTGTCCAAATAGATTGACTTTGCAAATCATGTTTGACGATGATGTAGTTTTTTAAGCTTGTAAAATGATCTGACGACTTCCACCGACTAAATCCCCATGATAACGGTTGGAGATGAGACGAAACCAACTATTGGCTATTGCTCAAGATTATCAAATTTCTAAACTCAATTGAAGCTTAGATTATCTTTAGATGGAATCTATACAATTCATTTAGAATCTTTATAAACATAAATCAACTAATTTTGATTTGAAACCAGACTATTGGCCAATGATGTATATTTATGTCCATGCAACTTGGAAAAATTAAAGAGGCATTATCTCTAGCAGGCTTCAGCTCCAGTGACTGTGACCTGGTTTAAAGAAACATTTACTGCTCCTGGCGTTGACAGATTATGACCACTGCAATTTTTTCTGAAAAATGAATGCAGGTTTTTCAGGATAAGGAAGCACTGTTTCACCATGTGGACTGGGAAACTTTTCTGCAAAATGATCAATGCATGGACATCCCACCTTTTTTTTTTTTTTTCCATCCTAACTTCCGAGAAACCAGTTCCCAGCAGGGTTGGTATCCCTTTAGATTTCGTAGTTGCAGAGCTTTAAGAAAATTCGATGGACATAACGTCATTACATTATAATACAATGTAGAGAGACTGATACCAATGAGCTTTCACTCAGTGGTATAAGAGTCACTTGCAGGGATATGAGGTTTGAGTTTGAACTGCCAAATAAAAGCATACCCACAAAAAAGGAATAAATATAGGCAAATTCTAGCGGCCCTCTACTAATGTGACCGTCATTTCATTAGAAATCAAATTTCCGAGTGATGATGAATCTGTTTCTGAAAGAAACCTTTCTGCATAGAAACCAGGTTGACAAGGTTGAGGCAATAATGTGCTGTCAGTATCTAACATCAGGAGCACAGATGCCATGGTTGGTCTCTCCTCCGGCCTCTGTTGGACACATAAAAGACCCACTTGTATGAATCTCAGCACTTCAGAAATAGGAAACTCATTTTCCAGCAATTCATCCACTAATTCTAAGGCCTTCTCTTCACTCCATAACTTCCATGCCTGAAACAATTTAATATCTGCTAGAATAATCCGATTATTGCAGAAAACCATAAAGGGCCAATCTTTCTGGTTAGAAAGAGTCTATACTTACATGCCCCAGAAGATTGAGTTTATGGTCTGGATGGAAGAATCCACGGTTTTTCTTACCACTCACTATCTCCAACACTATAACACCAAAGCTGAAGACGTCAGATTTTAATGAGAAGTGTCCGTCTATTGCATACTCCGGAGGCATGTAACCACTGCATCCATCAGCCAAAAAAAAAAGCCCAACTTCAGCAAAAAAGAATTGGAAGAAAAACAAAACGAAAAAGCTAAAGCTTGTGTCTTTCTGCTTACTAAGTTCCAACTATCCTCTTAGTATTTCCTTCAGTCTGATCTCCACCAAACATTCTTGCCATTCCAAAATCTGAAATTTTGGGATTCAACTCACTATCTAAAAGAACGTTACTGGCTTTGAGATCCCTGTGGATTATTCTCAATCTTGAATCTCTATGTAGATAAAGGAGACCTCGAGCTATCCCTATTATGATGTCTGATCTCTTCTGCCAGTTGAGCAGAGGACGTGTTGCTTCATCTGCTTAATTGTTAGGTTGGTGGTAATTACATATACTTCCATTTCTCTAATTCCTTTAACATAAAATCTAAATGGCAAAAGAGTTTGGATTTGAAGGTCGAAAAAAATCACAAGTTAAACAATCCAAGAAGTTGTATAGAAGTTGAGATACCAACCAAAAATAAACGAGTCCAAACTTTTATTTGGCATGTATTCATAGATTAACATTCTTTCTTCTCCTTGAATGCAGCAACCTAGAAGCTTGACCAGATTTCTATGTTGAAGTTTGGAAATCAAGATAACCTCATTCTTGAACTCTAGGAGGCCTTGTCCAGAATTCTCTCCAAGTCTCTTTACAGCTACTTCTTGTCCTGATTGTATTTCACCCTAAAAGCTTTTCCAAAATTAGAAATGCAAGGAGAATGAAACAGCAGAAATTAGCATTCATGAACACAGGACCAGGAAACCAAACATCAGAGCCCAGAGAATCACAGTTCTAACAACTCTTTGGGCATTAATGGTAATAAGTTGCTAGATAAGATACCAGTAATATTTCAAAATAATAGCATCTCTCTGTTATAATGATTCTCATCCAAGGATTCATAATGAAGTACTCATAATGTCTTTGTTCTTCAAGGTTTATAAATAAGAGCAAAAGATAAAGAAACTGCCTTGGACTATTATTATCAGGAGTCACTTTGCAAAGTGAAATTTACCTTGTAAACGGGCCCAAATCCCCCTTCTCCAATCTTATTTGCAACAGAGAAGTTATTGGTGGCAAATTGGATGGAGGAAAATTCATATACTGGAAGCTCAAGGTTATCATCCTGACCTTCATCTTCGTTAACAGCGACTTTATTATCTGATTGATTGGCTATTAAAATGAACAAATATAAGAAAGTATGACTCAAACATTAATCTAATCCAGAACTATCTTATATTAGAAGTTTTACCCATATTTGTTCTCCTCGTCCAAATCACGAAGGAGCTAATCAAAGCCACGATGATCACTGCTGAAAACACTGATATGGCCACAGTAATTGCTATATTCCTTTGGTTAGATTCTGTACGATTATCCGATTCTGAGAAAAAAAAAAATCACTTATCTGAGTAATTCTTTCAAACACCATAAGCACATTTAAAATAAATATGTATTTGACTAATCAAGTGCCAAATTAGAGATTGCAGTAAGACCAGGCCTCAATCCCCAGCTCCATGTGAAGCTAGAGAAGGACCATTTAAACCGGGCATTGGACGAAGCCAATGCTTGATTACCTATTTCTGAAGCTGCCACTCTAATGTAGAGATCCTGCCCATATTCAGCTACTTGTCTCGTATCAACCAACCCTCTAGCCCAAGTCACACAACCATTGCCAGTACCATTAACATCCAACTTTGCATAAGCCACGCAATCGCAGTTCCTCAAGCACTCCTCCTTGCAGTCTTCGACACTCGTACTTACACTCACCCAATCCTCTGATGCATCCGGCAGTTTTATTCCAGTTAATTTTATAAATCCTTCATTTGCACAAACATTTGGATTCTTTGGAACACACCCGCCTGACCAGTCAAGCATTTCCCAGTCATTGGGCAATCTAGGTTCAAAGCCCTTCATGCATTTACAAACGATGGTGGAATTGCTGATGTTACAAATACCATAAGCACCACAAAGGCCATAATTGTCACAACGGTCTCCTTGGACTGTGAACATGAGGTTCCAGCTAGCGCGTCTATTATTCCAAGAAAAATGCTGGACCAAGCCTGATGAACTCAAAACAAACCTCGAGATGATGTTATCTCTGATGATGAAGGAATAGTAAACTTCATCAGAGTTGGAGACAAAAATGGGTTGGAAAACTGGGTTTGCCATTAGAGCTGGTAGAGCACTAAACTGAGTGCCATACCATGGTCCCGTACGGAACTGCTTAGTAGATCCTTTACGAAGAACAAGCTGAGGAAGTCCATGAGGATCCAAAGTATACGTGTAGTTTCCTGAAGAGGGATCACTTGAACTTTTCCATGATGTAAGATATCGATTCAGGCCAGTTTTTCTGTTCCAACCAAGTTTCATGCCGGGTAACAATGTATCAGATGGATAGTCAAAACTTTGCCATATGCAGTTCTCTGTGTTGCCATCCTCTGCATCTTTCAAAACAAAGTTTCCAGTGTCTAGTAGTTGTGCCACTGGCCTTCTTGCAACATGCGAGGAATTAGATGACCAGATAACGCTTCCTGTTCGGTTGAGAAGGACAATCTTTCCACCATCATCGAATGTCAATAATCCTGAAGAAGTAAGTGGGTTATTTCTGTTTGCTACCCAAACAACAGTTTTGACTGGGATATTTTGGTACCATATTCCTAAATATCGAACATTTGAGTTGGTAGTTGATGTAGAATCAGAATCAGAATCAGTAGGACTAAAAAAGCCTAGTTTAAATTTTCGACCTGGTGAAACTATTGTTTGTGTTTCATTAATGGACTGCCCTGGAGTTATGGTGTCGTCTCCAAAAGAATTTGTTGAGAACAAAAGGATCAAAGTGCTGCAAACAGCCAGATAGAAAAAGTTGGATTTCAGTTTCCCCATTTTGTTTTATGATCTCCCATTTCACTACATCAAGATAAAGATCAAGTCTTTAACCATTTCTCCTGTGGGGAAACTGTGAAATTGAAAGGTTCAGCTTGTAAGTGATTGGTTAAAGAATCAAGTGAGACTCTTAGTGCAAAGTAGTTGGATGTTTAGGGCCCAGGTAGGCAGCTTCCCATCTGCCAACTTCAGTGTCCCTTTCAATCACCAAAAAGTTTTCTCAGAAGCTTCCTTAGATTAAATTTTCTCCAGAGAATTAAAATAAGAGCACCATAAATACGGATTTACACAATCATTTGTTTGTTAGAAATGCGTGGAAAGTAAATAATCTACTAATGTGATATTTACATAGTTAATGCGAGTATCAAGTATATGCATTGTTTTGTTCCAACATGAAGATTATGAACTTTGAACTCAAAAGATTTCATGTTGAGATCCTATTAAAATGTGAATGAAAAGAGTTGATGGGACAGGGAAAGTGGGAATGGTTGGATGTTTTAGTCCCAACACTCCCAGCAATCAATCCAAAGAATACAAAGAACTATTATTTTCCCTTCGCCGAGGACATAATTCTAGTTAAAAATAGATGTTGAAATATGCATATTTTAGATTGTCAAAGATATGTTAAATAGTTTAGATAATATCTTTTAAGATTTATTATGATATTAATTAGATAGTTAAGATTTTTCTATTATATTTTTTATGTATCAATATCAATGCCATCAATAAAATTCTCATTTATATTCTCTCATCCTCTTTGTAAAAAAACCACCAACAGTATATTTGAACTAAGAGACCATCCTATGGTTAAGAATTGAAAGTTCAACTGCTTGATTCCAAGTTTCTCTCAAATCAGAGTTAGATGGGAGGTTATGGAGGGAGGGTGGGAGGAGCTGCTGCTGTTGTGTAGCCCGAGAGTCAATGTGTCTCCCAATCAATAGAAAAAGATAGCCCTTTTTTTCAAAAAGACAACAAAAAAGAAATTTTGAATTTTATGAGCTCCTTACCCTAATCAACCACTGCCAACCGGACCCATTAGACTGGCAAGCAGAGTTCTATTACAAAGTCTCAACGTGGCGATTCAGGTCACTGTTTTAGGCAAAGATATAACAGAAAGGTCATAATCGTTTAAAGGAAGGATGTGATGTGTATTGGAGATCGGAAGGTGCATAAAAGATATCTGTTTATAGTCTTATGCTACGAAGCTATATAATGATAATCAACATTCTACAGTGGAAAAGTTATGTCTTTGTGACTTGATCAGAATCAAACAAATATCTTCACAATTAAAAATGTAGAATAACAGCTGGATCATACCTAACAGCAACAAAAACAAAAATGACATAGAAACTTTCATCAAAAGATCTAATCACTATGACTGGCATGTCTGCAAATTATTTCCTACTTTTTGACTTTCAAGAGCTGACAGGTCATTTAGGTAGGCCTTGCTTATTCCAATTTAATTTTGGTTCAATTCTGATTTTCAACAAATTTAACCCTTTGATTTTTTTCTCTTTTTCTTTTCTGAAAAGAAAAAAGAAACAGCTGATTTTGATCTGAAATTAAGCTAATTTTAACCAATCCAGTTTTGCATCTCATGTCCGAAACTAAATGGATTCATGCTATTCAAGTTTTATTGGTACATTGAACTAAAATGCAACTGGAGATTCTCAAGAATTAGTCGAAATCTAGTTGGTACTTGTTAGATTGGCAAGATTATCAAGAAATATAATTCTCACCAAAACTCCTACTCCATCAAATATGAAAAGAACCCCCACCAAAGAAACAAAGATTTCGGAGTACAGGATCAGTTGGGAGGGAGCCTATTTCTAGTAAAAGTTTATGGGAGGCCCAAAAAAATCCAAAGGAGATTATCATAGTATCTCTAAAACCAGTGTGCCAAAGCTGAAGACATCGGATTTCACTGAGAACAGACCATCTATTGCATATTCAGGCGGCATATATCCACTACATGCAACCATTCAAATAAACGTTATGTGGGGACTTGAGGAGCTAGAATGGATGATTTTAATGATAAGTGTAATCCATGCTATAACTACTAAGTTGCGTGAATCTGGTTGTATTTGCTTTGTTTTGGTGCCAAAAACCAAGTCTGATAATTTGGGATTGACCCCAAGAAAATGTTGCTGGCTTTTAGATCCATATCAATGATTCTCAACCTCGAATCTCTATGAAGATAAAGAAGTCCTCGAGCAATCCCAGCTACAAAGTTGACACGTTTTTGCCAATCAAGTGAAGTACCTCTTGATTGATCTGGTGCGTTATTCATTAGACAGCAACCTTATGACAAAAACCAACAATTCAGAACTCTAAGTCAACAGTGTGTTTCAGAACTCTTCAATCTCTGGAACTGGGCCTTGAGTTGGGTATTAGACCACAATGGTTGAACCATCAGCTACCTTATGATAATAAAAGGATTATTAAAAAAAAACAAAAGGAAACAGGGTTGATTGTAGCTATTGCTAGAAGCAAATAAAGAAGGCGATAGGTGGAACTGTATTAATTGTCAAATTAATGGTATTCTCCAAAAAGATAATACACCCTTCATTTTTTCTCTGATACTTGCTTGGAATTCACAATAATGTGATTTTTTTTCATAATATTTCGAAACTTCTTAAAGAATGGGGCTTCTCGAGTTTGAATCATGACCTCTTGTGCTAATAGGTATTCGACAACTACTGGAACTGGCAAGGCAAGGATTTGACTACTGGGCTACTGGGCAATGGTTAACTGATCCATAAAAATCTCTTCAGACACCAAATGGGAACGACACAATGATATTCCAGGAAAATCTTGTTCTTCAGACTCTCATGGTATTCCTTGATTAAAGATATAGCAGCCAAGTATTATCAGAAGGTGTAGAATTTCTTTAGTTCTAATATGACTAGTGGAGATAAGGTAATGCTTCCTGATTCTGACAATCAAGACCTTGTTCTAGAGTCTACTGAGGATAGAACTCTAGAAGATACAAAGACCAGTAGGCAAGAATTTTCACTTAGTTAATTAACATTTTCAAATTTAGGCACAACTTTTTAATTTCTCTTTCGTTCATTTGGCTACTCGGACGTGAACTCGAGCTTCACAATGCTTGAGAGACTTCGCACCGTTAAGCTAAAAATCATTGGTTACTGTTAATTTCTTTTAACAACAGCTTTTTATCTTTGAAACATAACCTGCTTGTAACTGTTAAATGCTCCTCTTTCTTTGTAGCTTTTCATATTTTGAGTTGATAGCAATCTGGACTAAGAAAGACAAAAGCCTGCGGAGGTTTCAATTTCTTTTTATACACTTGTGCAATATTCTTACAAACTAGCATATATTTGTATGCACTTGAACTTGAAAAAGGGTATCTGTTCATGCTAAAACAAAGACTAGTAGATAATCAAGAAAAGCTAAAATAAAATCAACAAAAACAAGATATACAACAAGAACTTGAAAAATTGAATAGATATACAAATTATATTTGTGTGGTAGCTTGATGAGATCTCTAATCTTGCTTTACCTTGCATCTAGCATTGTAACAGTGACTTGGTTTACGGTAAATGATTCATCATTTTTCCCTGAAGAAGAATAAGTTTCGAAAGGATTTCTTCCCAGACAATACCCAGGAGTTTTAGGCTGGGGCATTGTTGCAGTTTCACTGCTCAACATCAAAACCACAGATGCCATAGTTGGCCTATCTTCTGCACGTTCTTGGACGCATAGCAGGCCTACCTGTATGCATCTCAGAACTTCACTCGAGGAAAATGAATTGCCAACCGATGTATCTAACAAGTCCAGTCCATTTCCTTCTTTCCATTGTCTCCATGCCTGTGATAAACCAGTTGCAATATTCTTGGTTATATAAAGTTCAGTTTCAATGAAAAAAGAAAAAAAAAGAAAAAAAAGATGAGATTTCACGCTTTAACACTAGAGTGACAATGCACATAAATGTGAAATCTGATAGTACTTTTTAACACTTTCTTGGCGTACTAATATTGAAACAAGTTACGTTTGTAAGATTAGCTAGTGCAATCTTGTACTCACATGTCCAAGAAGGTTGAGTTCGCTGTTTGAATGATAAAATCCCCTGTTCTTATTACCACTTACAATCTCCAAAACCAGGACGCCGAAACTAAAAACATCTGATTTCACTGAGAAGAGCCCATCCATTGCATACTCGGGAGACATATAACCACTACAATAATCAATGAAACAAAACAATAATCAAGGACGAGAAAGTAAAATTCGGTACTGAAACAGGTTTTATAATCTAGTCATTGGTACTTACTATGTTCCCACTACTCTCCTGGTACTTGCTTCTGTTTGATCTCCACCAAATATTCTAGCCATGCCGAAATCTGATATTTTTGGATTCCATTCTCCGTCTAGTAGAATGTTGCTTGCTTTCAGATCCCTATGGATAATTCTAAATCTGGAATCCTGGTGCAAGTATAGAAGTCCTCTAGCAATCCCACAAACAATATTGAAACGCCTTGGCCAATTTAATAAGGAGCTTTTTGCTTTATCTGCATTAGTATTCAAATTTATTTCATTTAAAATTACAAATAACCTGCAGAAAATGTTATATGAGAGAATGAAAGGGACTAACTGAATAAAACAGAATCCAAGCTCTTGTTTTCCATGTACTCATAAATAAGCATCTTTTCATCCACTTCGATGCAGCAACCGAGCAGTCGAACTAGATTTCTGTGTTGAAGCCTTGCTATTAACCTAACCTCATTCTTGAATTCTTCTATTCCTTGTCCAGAGGTTTTTGACAGTCGTTTTACAGCTACTTCTTGGCCTTCTACCAGCCTACCCTGGCAACATATTTTATTTGCATTAGGCTACTATCATGCACATTCTCTTAACAACTCATTCAGTTTCTATAATTATGTTCTACTGATTCATCTTCCTAATCACATTCTTAACAACTCATTCTATGATCATTCAGTTACTACACCAATCATTTTCACTTTCTAAAGCAGAATTTACCTTGTAAACACAGCCAAAACCTCCTTGTCCTAGCATATTTTCATCAGAGAAGTTGTGGGTAGCTGTTGAAATGGTACCAAAATCAAACAATGGTAATTCAAGCTCATCTTGATCTTTTTCACCTGTGAAGTCTCTCTTGCTTGAGATAACCACCTCATTTAACCATAAATCTTGGCTTCTTTCTTGAACAGCTACACATATTAAGATGGTAAAATATATTGTAAGACAATATTTAAAAATTATGTATCGAATGTGTGTAATTAAGGATTCCTATTACCTCTTTCCTCTTTACATACACAGAGTAACTTATTTCTCCTGCACATAAAACAGCAGCAGCCTAATACTAGTAGCAAAATGGCGATGCCTACTGCAATGCCAATAATAACAGTACGTATACTGCTACCATCACCTGAAAAAAGGGTAATTAGTCATATTTATAAGCATATGTTCTTAGATATAATGTAAAGAAAATTATTAATAAAACTAACAATGTGAAACTTTTGAACTATATATATAATTTTCACAGGAACAATGTCATGGTCTTAAAATAAAAGCAAGGCTATCTAAGCAATGAGCTTTAACTCAATGGTAATGCAATTGTCATTAGAATTGAGAAATCAATCTAAAAACAAATAATACAATTAAAATGTCATGATATATATATAAAGAACTCAGAAAAATGGAAACTTTGCCAATTATTTGGTTGAAAGAAAAGGAAAGCTCTCAAAAACAAGGTTAGTAGATCAGAGCTTATTAAAAATGTGAAAGCCTAACCAGAAATTCAAAAAGAAATTACATAATTAAGTAGAAGATGAAGGTTTAAAGCCAACAAAATTAGAATGTGGGTCAACCTAGTTGCTTTTCTGCAGGGGAATTAAGAATTCACACTAGCCATAAAACCTGGCTGTGCTTCAAGCTGTATATTTCATTGCAAAACTGACATTATTAAATGTGCTAGTAAGGGACATTGAAAGTTCTTAAAGTTTGTTACAATGAATATGAAACAGAATCAAAATTGGTTGGAAAGTTTGAGCTCATTTTAATAAGAGAAAGAACTCTCATTTCAACTCTTGGGGCATCAATAAAGAGGAGTTCGTGTGAATGTTGTAATTGCTGAAGTGCAGCTACCTAACCCAACTATATCAAGGCCCACAAAATTACTCAAAAAATATTGACATGAATTCTTTGGTACATTGGTTGGTGACAGCTGAAAACAAATGGCTGGCTGAGACCACCCCATCAATTTTGGCATGGAATATCAAATTTCAAAATCTATACCAAACTGACCTATAAAATAAATTAATGAAAAAACCTACTTAGATTATGACATACAAGGATTGAAATGACCATAAGATACCAATTATTAAGAATTTATAATGTGGTTTCATCTTAATCAAGAGAAGCAAGATTTCATTGTATGTCCCTAACTTTACTCTCAAATTCAATTTCTTTCTACTTTTGAAAACAAGAAACAAAATGAAAATAGGCAACAAAACGTAATCGTTTATTGTTATAAGACAATATATATATATATATATATATATATATATATATATATATATATATATAAATTGGCACTTCTATATGACAGATACAAATAATATAAATAAATTACCATGGGAGGATAGCAAATTCCAAATCAATCTTACATGGAAAAGTCAAAGATGCGGGACCACCGGCGCTGAAATTTTGGACCAGACAACAAAAGTACAGGGCCCCACTTTAACTTCTTTTGAAAAATAATAGATTTCTAACGCCCTAAATTTAAGCAAGGAGTAATATTATTCTCACCCCCTTCTCAGTGTCCTAAACCATCACAGGCAGCTTATTTTGCCATCAATGGCCTAAACCAACCATCCCAACGATGATAAATGTCATCCCAGCCACTAGCATTCAGGCAGAGTCTACCTTTCATTTTCCCTCAACCCCGGTGAGTTATTTGAAACGTGGAGCCCACATATTGGTGTGTTCCAAGTGACGGCCAGAGTCGGTGAAAAATAAATGCGCGACTTTTGTTAACCTTTTTTGTATCACTGTAAAGCAGTCAAAATCAACCTACACTCACAGTAACCTTTTTCTTTTATTATTATTATTCCTTAGAATGAAACATGTCTTAATAATTAAATTTAAAATATTTCATGTTACAGACCTAATTATTACAACTTATTAATAGAAGTCTACAGTAATTTTCATATCGTTAGTTTGACTTATTAAGGATGACTGACTACGTTGAGTAGACTAGAATTTTCCATAATTACTTCTAAAGAAATGCGAGAAGAATAACAAGACATGAAAATTTGGACGTACCTATATCAGAAGCAGCCAATCTGACATAGAGATCCTGACCACCTTCTGCATATTGTCTCATATCTGAGAGCTCATTAACCCAAATCACACACCCTGTGCCTCCATTGCTAATGTTTGAATTGGCATAAGCTGTGCAAGAACAATTCCCCAAGCATAACATTTCACAATCCTTGAGACTCATGTTATTAACCACAAATGAGGTTGAGCTTTCTGGCAATTTCATGTTCTTCAAGCTCAAGAATTTGTCACTCATGCATTGCAGATCTGTTTTCCTTACACAACCATCTGACCCATCTCTGAAATTCCATGTTTGTGGGTTCTTGGGCTGGAACCCCCTCATACACTTGCAAACAGGGGAGGCATTTGAGTCGCATATTCCATATGGACCACACTCCATGAAATTGTCACACTGGTCTTTAGGTGCATACCAAAATGAATTCCACACTTGCCTATCAGGAATCCATGTGTATCTTTGGAGCTGCCCAGATGAAGTAACAGTTAATCTTGAATATAAAGACTTGGTCGATATATGAAATGAGTAAAATACTTCATCTTGATTTGCGACAAAATTAAAGCTCAGAAAATTAGTAGGCTTCATTTCTGGTACTCCACTGAATCTTTGCCCATTCCATGGCCCACTACGATACTCTTTTTGTTCATCATTCCACAAGAATATTTCTGGGTATCCACGATAATCTAACTTAAAAGAAAAATCACCTGTTGCAGGATCATCTCTGCTCTTCCAGGAACTGATATACCTGTCAATACCTCTATTTAGATCCCAACCCAACTTCATATCTGGCAACAGAGTATCTGTAGGGTAATCAAAACTCTGCCAAAGATACTGATTTGTCCCATTCGCTTCTCTTAGAACAAGATTTCCTGTATCTAACAACTGCATAACTGGATTGCTAGCCGTGGTTTGATTTGAAGACCATATGAGCTTATTTCCTTGATCAAGAAGAACAACGGATTGATTGGAGATCTTGAATATACCTGCGGAATTGGTAAGTGGGTTATCTCTATTAGCCACCCAGACATATGTTCTACTAGTAATGTCCTTGTACCATATCCCCACATACCAGTTCTTGGAATTTCCTGGAGAGAAGAATCCAAGCTCAAAAACCTGGCTTGAAGAGAGAAGAGTTTGGTTAACTGTGAGAGATCGGGTAGCAAATAATTGGTCTGCAGAGAAGGCAAATCTTGAGAAATGAAAAGAAAAGAGAGTGAATAAGAGCAAAATGGGGTAAAAATGGATCCTTCTTGTGATCACACCTCTCATTATTGCTTAGCTCCCCTACCTCAAAATCTCTGTTTCAGAGTATTTGGAATTTGGGTTTTGTACATTCCTGTTGGTTTATTTTGAACACATCTGGTGTTGTTTGATAGGAAAGGAAGCGCTGGTTATCGCTGACACTTCAGACCTTCTTTAATAGTATTGGTCATCTCATTTTCTTCTTTGACAATGCCATTCCAAAACATGGATGAGATTACCTTTATGACCCTAATTTGGGCCTTTTCTTGGTTGTTTAATAGGTCAATTGAGGAAGTTCACCTACCTTTCATTTTATTTAAAGCAAATGCTAACCATCTGAGATTCCACAGTTCATCCTCTCCTTTAAACATGTGAAACATGCATCCACTCATTCGGGTCCTTTCTCCTACATTTTGGAAGACAATAAAATAATGCTTTACAAAGTGATTACCTTTTGCAATTACGTGATAACATTCTAGGTCCGCACATATATACAGTGCAGTTGATATTTATATGATAAATTTAAATTGTGATATGGGCCCTTAAAAGGAAGGCTTCTCCCTTTGGAACAAATGATACTATTTTAGGAAATTAAAAAGAATATTTTTATCCTGAATTTTAGTGTGTTTTATGGTATTTATTTTGTCACTTCAATTTTGAATTAAATGTTTTTAGGATAATTTAATAATATATATATATGCACTTTGATTTAAACACACAATTTTTTATCATTATTAACAAAATTTATTGTTAAAACCCAATTAAGTTTAGCTGCTGCTGTTATTTCTACACATCTGGCCAAGCAAGTTTGGTTTATTTTGTCCTCTTAGTGACTTTTCTTGTGGTGTGTTTTTGAAGACAATTAGAATTTGGTTTGGTATTTAAAGACTATCAAAGAATACCCAATTGGAAAATTCTCATTTTCTTGGGCCTCACTGTGTGTACTGTCATGAATTTTTGTGTGTATCATCAAGCATTAAATGTGAAAGTAGAGAGCATGTGCTACCCTCTTAATTAAAGCGATTATCATCACTTTTTTTTTTTTAAAGTCTTTCTTATATATAAGAAAATTAATCATGATTAGTTCATACTCTCTGGTCTTCATGTGCAGATGAATTTTCAGAATCATGTTTTCTCACCAACCATAAGACTTGATTTGTGTTTTATATTAATGGAGTCTTCATTCAGTGTTATGCTACAAAGCATACTCCTTCAATATAATTATCTCCAATCATTTTGCAATGATAATGCATGGACATGCAAACCAATACATAGAACTGAACCTGCCACTGCAAAATGCTTTGAAATGTTGGGTCAGGAAGCTTTGCTTCACCACTTAACATGGAAAGGCATAGTTGGCGTATCTGATGGGGACAATGCTTTCAGACCATGAATTGCCATGCCTAGAACAATCAAAATTGGTTATTGGAAAAACATTTTTACATTAAGACCAAATCCTATAAATACCACTGAATCGTCTCTAAAATATTGTGAAGTCTCAAGATTAAGTTTTTTTTTTTTTTTGTCAAATCCAAATGGTTGAAAGAAACAAGATATACGAATTTTCCTGAGCTACTAGAAAGCCTTTTGACGGCCACATCCTTCCCATCTTGGAGCATCAATTCCAGATTCCTGAATTTTCCTGTGTATTTTTTTTCCAGCAATGTATAGATAAATTTAAAAGTATTCACCTTGTAAACGGGGCCATATCGTCCTTGGCCTAGTTTGTTTGTGATGTTGAAGTAATATGCTATCAAAGTCAAACATGGGCAGCTCTAATTGATCATACCTCCTGGTGCTTTGTTGAACAGTTCTCATTGTACTGTAAAGTCCGTCTGTCAATTAGCAGATTGCAATTTTAGTATTCATGCCTGTGCACGCATACAGGCAGATTGCATCCATCTGCATCCTCGTCCACATAATAAGAAAAATCAGGAAGTCTCACACCTCTCATCTGCCAAAATCCATCTGCTTTGCCTGTTTGGGCTGCTACTGTGCTTGAGTTTCTCTTCCAAAGTAATTTGGTTCGTATCACACAACCTCCTTTGCTCCATTCCTCGCTTGACTTTGGCACAAATGACAAAACCTCTCATAAACAAACAATTTAGAGGTTTTTCAGATGTCTTGCAAAACCCAAAAGGTCCACATGCTCCATAAATATCACAAAGACTTCTGGGTTCCTCCCATTCAGCGCACCAGCCTTCACTTTCTCCTAAACACATGTTTCACATATCCTTGTGATAAAATGAAAAATTTTTGGAGCCTACAGTCTCTAAATTTACCAGTGGAGCATATCGTAATCTTGAATAGTAAAATTCCATTTAGTGATGTATCCATTTCTCCAAAAGGGCATTGGTCCACTCCAAATGAAGACTTGCATAAGTAGCTCTGGTGCAAAACCAAGGACAAAATTCCAGGTGATGGATCATTCACTCTTCCAAGAAGCTACGAGGTACCTTGGTATCAGGCAATAACGTATCAAAGGGATATATAATCAGAGCTCTCCCATAATATGCCTCCTGTTACATTGTCCTCCATTATCAGAAAAAAAGCCGAACGAAGCATTTGATGGACAAGTAATACTGGTTGACCAGATAGTTTCTTGTTTCCCATCCACAAGACTCAGGTTTCCATCGCCGCCTATTTTCAGACATGCCAAGGAGTCTGCAACTGATTTCTCTCTATTGGCCACCAGACAACCTTACGGGGAGAGAGATTCTTGTACCATATTCCCACGTATTGTTTTCGGGAACTATTAGGATTAAAGAATCCCAACTCAAAAATCTGACTACGTATAGCGTGTTTGTCCTACATTACAAATTGCAGCACAATAATTTAAAGGAAACAAATTGAACAAAAGCAAAGAACTCAAAGTTCTTCTCTTTCTAACTCCATAGCATGGACGACCGTCGTGGTCACTGGCTGACGGCGCAGCCTCCAATTAATAAATTTCAACTGCAAGTTATTTTTTCTTTTGTACAAAATATAAATTATTCTGATAACACCATTAATAGATATTATTAACAATTTTTAGCATGTACCAATACAATGATGTGATACAGGTGCGACAATCTTATTTGCTAAACTGAGAACCTGAACATCCCAATAATTTTCTGCATATTTACTTTAGTTGTAGGCACATATAAGCATCCTGCTCTATACAACGGACTCATTAGCTAAATTCATGGATTCGTCCTATTTAGTTGTGAGGATGGAGTTCTCATCTGTAATGCCTTATTTCTTTCTGAAAACAAAACAGCTTCTTTGGGTTGTGAAAGTGTTTCTTTGCCGCTCACCATGGAAAACTACAGCTGCCGCGGTTGAATCCAGAGAAGTGCGATCTGAGTACATCTCATTGCCGGATGAGTCGGGTAATGCTTCCTCCATCAAGTACACAGCATTGTTTTCAGACCGAAACTTCCATGCCTGAAATGGTTTTAAATGTCAATACGAAATTAATTGTGAAGTCCACATGACACAATAAATGCAGATGAAATTTTTGCACCTGTTATTTATCAGTGGTGGGGAGCTCAGAATCAGAACTATCAACGATAGAACGAAGATAGCTCGTTAAGGATATCATAAAGAATTCTGTCCACTCACTCCCAACGGCTACTGTCATCTTTCTTTATTCGTGCATTATGTTTCTTTGTTTTCTTAATAATTACATCCTTAACTACTCATTCTTTAGTAGTTAATAAGATATTATTTATTGTAATGATTCATTGGCGTGCGAATAATGTAACATATAAACAGACCAAGTTTATGGTCAGAATGACCAGTGGTAGACCGCATTTCCTCAGACCCATCCAAAAATGCACGTGATTCTTTAATTGAAAAAGATGCCAAATACAGTTCAATACTCGTTAGGTGGATATAGACAAAGACCAATGCAATTTAGTGATATACATTACAGGTAGGTACATTTTGTCACCAGTTTTATCAACTTCTCATAATTAAATGTTCTTTTTTCTTCTAATGAAGATTCTTCTTCCAGAAATTCAATTGTCATTGTATTTGTCTAGACCTGTGCTCGACCCCATGTCCTTGCTAGTTCTGGAATTCTTGCTAACCGCGTGGAATAGTTAATGGAAAAAAACTCCAGTATGAACACAGTAAATGAGAAAAGAAAAACAAAATTTGATTGACAAAAACTCTATACATATTGCTGATATGTGAACTGACTTGCAAAATAAAGTGATGCAAGAGCAAGTGGGAAGAGGGGGGAGACGGTAATCATCTCCCAACAATCATTGTAACTGTCACATCATTTGAGGATACAATTTCCTGACCTTCAAGATAGATGTCTGACTCTGACGCATCTATGGAGGCTCTCATTGAAGTGTACGTGGGTTGTCTCGGCAATGGCAGTGTTGGACTATTGCTCTCTAGCATTAAAGCCACAGATGACATGGTTGGTCTATGGACTGCAGAATCTTGCACACACAACATCCCTACTTGTATGCATTTTAATACTTCATTGTTGCAACATGAATCTCGTATCGATGGATCAACTAGCTCCATTGCTTTATCTTCATTCCAAAGCTCCCATGCCTGAGATCAACCGAGAAGTTAACCTTTTATTAGATGCACGCTGATAAATGGAACATGAAACTTTGGAGCTTATCATAAAGAAAATGTAAGATATTGCAGATATACTTACATAAGCAATGAGGGTGACATGATCGGTTAGCCGAAAGCTGGTGTTCCTCCGGCCACTTACAATCTCTAACAGTAATACTCCGAAGCTATAGACATCAGACTTCACTGAAAATAGGCCTTCCATTGCATATTCAGGAGACATATACCCACTGCAATTGAGGAAGTAGAGAAGTCATATTGAGATAAACTTAATTGTTTACCATAGATGAACTATGGATCGTCTGATATACAACTTGTACTTACTATGTGCCAACAACTCGGTTCGTGTTCAATTCATTTTGGTTTCCCCCAAATATTCTAGCCATGCCAAAGTCTGAAATCTTCGGATTCATTTCCTCATCCAACAAAATGTTGCTAGCCTTTAGGTCCCGATGAATGATTCTGAGTCTTGAATCTCGATGAAGATAAAGAAGACCTCTTGCAATCCCCTCAATAATGTTGAATCTCTTATTCCAATCTAATAATGCCTGCCTTGCAGGATCTGCAATTATGTTCACAATAAAATGGAAATTATTAACAACCTGTAAGAATTGTTGTTTTGTGTCTTAACATGGATTTTCAATTCTCAGTTAAGCAACAGAAAAAGGAACTTACCAAAAAGAAAGAAATCCAAGCTTTTATTTGGCATATATTCGTAAAGAAGCATCTTCTCTTCTCCCTGAATACAGCAGCCTAGTAATCTAACAAGATTTCTATGTTGTAATTTGGCAATCAGTATGATTTCATTCTTGAACTCCTCTAAGCCTTGACCAGAGATTCTTGAAAGCCTCTTTACAGCTATTTCTTCTCCTCCCGGAAGCATTCCCTGTCAATGAAAGTGAAAAGCACTTAAAGATAAACTCTGGTTTCCAAATATCATTCGACGTTATTAACATAAATACTCACCTTGTAGACATGACCAAATCCCCCCTGGCCAAGCTTGTTTTCTTCAGAAAAATTGTTTGTAGCTGCTGCTACAGAATTGAAAGTGAACAGTGGCAAATCAGGACCATTTACTTGGCTCCCTTCAATGACTAGGTCAGCTGGTCCAGACATCTCTGATGAATATTCTTTACTCTTGCTCATATCGGAAATTGCTAGCTCATTCTTTCTGTTCAATGAAACTGAGGTAGCTGAGGGTAAAACTGAAACTGAGAAAATGCAACAAGTTAGCATAAGAAGGCTAAAATATGTTCCCCAAGATTTCTCGAGAAAACCTTTCACCAAACAAGAAAATTGAAAACCTCACCTTTGAATTGTCTTCTTAGGAACCAGAGTAGCCATACACATATAGCTAGGAAGACTACTCCAGCCACAACGATTAGTGCTATCACAGCTGTAGATAGTCTCTTGCTGTCTGCATTTAGATAGACAAATCAGAAAATCAAGATTGTTTCCAGATTTTTGTCTCTTTGTTCATCTAAAAGAAACAGAAACATCTAATCATGATACACAATTCACATCAACAAAACATTGAATGTCCAAGATTTTCTTGGATTTTTGTTATTAGGCACCTAAACTTTTTTCTCTTCATTTAATTCTAAACTTTTATTTGAAACCAGAATCATCTATTGGACCATAATACATCAAACAAAAACAAGGAGAAGGAGAAATGAACCTACCAAATTCTGCAGCAGCAAGACGTAGATAGATCGCATCCCCAGGTTTGCCAAAATTCTGCATATCAATCAAGTCTTCAACCCATATCATGCATCCAACATTTTGAAGTATTGCATAGGCATTACAAGAACAATGGCTTAAACACCTTTTCTGACAGTCCTCCAAGGAGATCCCAGGATAAACAGAAGAATTATCTGGCAATTTATTACATTTTAATTCCTTAAAATCATCATTCTCTGCTGTACTGATATTTCTCTGGCATTGCAATTCTGCTTTTCTCACACACCCACCTGACCAGTTTCTGTTGTTCCATTGCTCTTGATTCCTTGGAGCAAACCCTTTCATGCATCTGCATTTTGGATTAGCCGAATCAGTACAGATGCCGAAATTGCCACAATAATTGTAGAGTTCACAGTCATTAGCAGGCTGTTCTTGTATCGGATCCCACTTGTTTTCGCTTTCATTCCATCTCAACTGCTTTTCTTTTCCATCCCAACTTAAATGAAACCTCATCAAATCAGAACTATTAGACGGAGCATACATGAAATAAGAACTTGGACCTTCGTTAAAATACTTAAATCCGAATCTGTAATTAGCTACAGATATCATATTTGGCACACCTTGAAATATTTGTTCATCCCAGTACCCGCTTCTCCACCACCTTCTTGAATGTTTCCATATCACTATCTGCAGAGCTCCATTAGAATAAACTCCCATGGAAAAGTTTCCTGGTGAAGGATCACTTGCAGATTTCCAGGAAATGAAGATCTTTTGCTCTCCAGATGAAACAAGAATTTTCATATTTGGCAAAAATGTATCGGTGGGATGCTGAAAGCTTTCCCAGTAGATCGTTTTATTGAGAGTGTTTGAAAGTTTGAGATTACCTCCATTTTCGATGAACAATACCGTGTCTTTAGAGGGAGCTGAAGAATTACTCGACCAGACTGAAATATTGTTCCCATCTTTAACTGTCAAATTTCCATCTTCACCGAAGGTAAAGACCCCTTTCGTATCTAAGATTGGAATGTTTCTATTAGCAACCCAGATGAGAGGGTGATCCCGAGTCTTGTGATACCGTATACCAAAATAGCGAGAAGAAGAATTGTCAGGGCTAAAGAAACCCAATTCAAAATTGTCATCGACTGATACTAAGGTTTGACCATCTTGAATTGATTGGCCCGGTGTGATGCTGTCAGTTGCATGGCAGAAGAGAAGGAGAGAATAGAAGAATGAGAAAAGAAAAACAGATTTGTTGCTCATGAGAGCCCTTGTTTCGACAAAAATCTAATGAAGAAGAAGCTAAGATAGAAGAGGAAAGGAGGAGAGAAGTAATAAGGGATGTTTCACATGGAAAAAGAAACAAGCAAGAGCGTCAATGGCAGTGATTGTGGATGAGTTGAGAAGTTGGACTTGGAAGATTTTATTATGCGGATGGAAGATGCAATGCTATATTTTTAAAAACATCATTTGTTTTTCACATTTTTAATTGGGAAATCACATCCCATTTAGTGATTGACATTTCTTGAAAGAAGAAGGAAGGATTTGTGACCAAAAAAAAAAAAAAGGGTACGGCCTTTTTCATTTGAATTAGATATTCTTCATTTGAATTAGATTGATATTGAAGTTTCTGACATGATTTTGTAACATTTACGCATTTAAGAGATATAAATGTAAAATTTTAATATATATTATATATTAAAATTATTATTGGATTTGATAAAATAGGAGAACATCAAAATGGACTGGACTGAGTAAAGGACCGGACCCCACCCATGTTGATGCCTTGAAAGAAAAAGAGTTTGGGTAAACGACGAACAAAGACCCACGTGATAATTAATTAAATTAATATTCAATTAACAAGTTGATTAAGAGTAGTTATTAAATAAATAAAATAAAATATCAAAGGAAGCAGCTGCAGAATACAAAGTGGGTCCTTCTGCTAATTTTCATGCTTCTTTTTGGGCCTTTTTCTCTTTACCAGGCCTACTTTGTCTTCTCTTCAACCCAACCCAACACTCTTTTATTTTCCACATATAAAATTTTATTTAACAAGTGTATCTTAATTACAGTTGCAAATAAAAACAGTTGGTAACGGCACACTTTCACCATAATCAATAAGTTATATTTAGAAAAGAATCTTAAATTTACTATACAACTTTATCAACATGGAAATTACATGGGATTTTTTTCTAATTATAATTCATAAGATCTGATTAAAATACATCTAATCCAAACTCTTAAACATATTACCATTTGGGAACCATTTTGCAATACTATAAAACGGTCTTTTTCGATCACTTTTCTCTATCGTCTATGTCTAGGTCTGTTCATTTATTCTTTTTTTTTTTATAAGTAAACAGAAGTTCTATGTTCGATTGATGATAATATTGAAAGATGTTTGTTAATGGTATAAGGTTGATTAATATGATATTTTTCATTTCAGGAAAATCCATCACAAAGTTGCAATGATTTCTCCTCTCTTCCATTTGCTAACAAGTTTTCTGCTCCTGAATCAATTTCAGTTTATTCAGGCCGGTATAGCTCTGTTGCCCTCTTCTAATTATAAGAAACTAATATTTCTTGCATAATTATATTGAGTTATATATGCAGAATTCGTTTCTCTAGGGTTGGGTGTGACCTACTCAAGGCTTGCAAGCAACCTTCCACCCCCAAATGAAGCTCTACGTCTAGCTCAATCACAAGGATTCAGAAGGATTCGTCTTTATAAGCCACATGAAGATGCTCTACCGGCTATACAAAATTCACTGGATGTGATCTTGGGAGTTGGAAATGAAGATATTGTGAAAATAGCGTTCGATAAAGATTTCGCTAAACAATGGGTTGATAAAAATGTGAAAGCTTATTTGGAATCCATAACATTTGATATGATAGCTGTTGGACATGATATTAGTCCTGGAGATGAATTAGCAGCAGCTTTGCTCCCTGCTATGAAAGCCCTTAAACATGTGTTAAGAAGCGATGGTGATGACAAGTTATCGTTGATACCAGTGGTCACTCCACTAAAACTAAGTTGGCTGAAAAGTTCTCACCCTCCATCTACTGGGGAATTTGATAGTGCTCATTTGGACATTATTCAACCCATTGTTGAATTTATGAAACGAACTACCCCTTATGTATTATGTGATTTGTATCCTTATTATGCCCTGGTGAATGATCCAGCTTATTCCAATATTTCCATATCATATGCACTGCTCAGCTCTCCCAGTGTGATTGTTCAAGATGGAGATATCGGATATACGAATCTGCTTGATGGGTTGATAGATGCTTTTATTTCAGCTCTGGAAAAACTTGGAATGACAAGTATTTGGATGCGTGTAGGTGCAACTGGGTGGCCAGTGTCTTCAGGAGTAGGTGGTGATCTAGAAACCATTGAAAATGCTGGAACGTATATTACAAATGTGGTTGCTCGGGTGCTAGCTGCTGCAAAATCACCGAAGAGCCGAATGCCACCATATATTTACTTGTATAATTTATTCCCGCAGAATCAAGCTGTTGGAATACAGAGAAATTTCGAGCTTTTTTACACTGATAAGTCACCTGTCTTCCCTAATATTCGATATAACGTAACCCCACATCCTATTCAGCTTTAGATTTCATTTGCAACAACTTTTGTACTATAAGTACATGTAAACATGGCAAATAATGTAGATTCTCTTTGGCATTCACAATCACAAATGGTTTATATGCATGGTAATATATAAATTTATAATTGGCTATGGCTTTGAAAACTTTATTTGTATAATTATTATCTCTCCCATGATAGAGCTCTTTTCAGACAATTGATCATATATATATATATATTTTTTGGAAGCTTCAGAAATATCACAGGAATTATTTGGAATCATTTTATTACAATGTTGATCCCCATCTGTGTTTTCATGCAAGATATAGGTCATTTTCAAGGAAAGTCCATAGAAAATCCAGAGACAATTAATTGGAAAAGGAATTCAAATTTTGAATGGAAATATTCACAGCCTAGCAAAGGGTATACGTTGCTTATGCTTACAAGTTATTATGACAGTGGAAGATGATAAAAAATTTCCATTTATGGGTTTTTTTTCCTAATGAAAGTCTATTGCACTTTCCTCTTCTCATAATAAATATAATTAATTCAAATTTTGGTGGCATGGTTGTTTCTTAATTGACCCACCAAACTATATATATATATATATATATCTAAGTCCGTGGGACACATTGATCTGCATCAATTAAATAGCTTGGAAGAAATCGATGTTTATAGATTGAATACTTGCCTACCACTTTCCATGTATAATCAAACCCTTAATTCTTAAGGTATGCCAATGTGCACGCTCTACATTTAGGGTCAAATAACTGTTCATTATTGTTCCTTCCAGAATATGAAGGGGGCATTTTCGTAATCTGGTTTCCCAATCAAATTCAATTCTCACAGGGAAATGGTTGCTTCCCTTGTGACCAAACTGGGTCCTTCCCATGCAACTTCGAGGAAGGACCAGGAGAATTATCTTACACAGCAGGAATTGAAGCGAACCATACGCAGCAAAAAGCCGGCAATTACCAACCTTCCTTCTCTTAGCTGTACCTTAATCGGTTATCATTAACATATCCATCATTTCTTTCTAAGACTCTGTCGCTATTCTCTTCCCAACCTATATATATGCACCTTTCCCTGCTCAACATTTTCAACACCAGCTAGCAAAAACGAGTTTCACAAGTTTTAAATCCTTAGTAGTAATTATTACTACCCATTTATTTGTTTCGAATGGCTTCGAGAAATGGGGTTGTAGTGTTTGAGGATTTGTTTCCGGCCATGGTGAAGAAGCTAGGTGCAGATGGGTTTATGAAGGAGCTGAGTAATGGGTTTCGGTTGCTGATGGATGGGGAGAAGGGTGTGATCACTTTGGAGAGCTTGAAGAGGAATGCAAAGCACCTCGGTTTGGAAGGTATGAGCGATGATGAAGTAATGTGTATGTTGAAAGAAGGTGATTTGGATGGTGATGGAGTTCTGAATGAGATGGAGTTTTGTACTCTCATGTTCAGGTTGAGTCCTGGTTTAATGAGGCGTTCAAGAAAATGGCTTGTAGAAGCTCTTTTTAGTGAAATCTAGGCTTTTCATATTATTGCTGTTTTCTCTTTATTTTTTCCCCAGACAGATCGATAGATTTGTCATTTCCAGGAAATAAAATTATATAAAAATTTTCAAATTTATTAAATTTTATATTAAAAAATTGCATGAAGAAATTGATTATATTGGGCACTAAATTAATTGAATATTGAAAAAAATTGGGTGGGATGTGCTCTTCACAATAAATTAAAGATCACAGGAGTAAGCTACGCGAGCCGCAGAAATTGATAAAGTTGACAAAAATACATTGATTTATTATATTACTATTAAATCAAACCATTTCCAGAAGTAGCATGGCATCACCCAGGAATTGATTGGAGAGGTCCCACTGACACGTGTCAACCAAGTAGGGCAGTATCATGCTAATTATTTTTATTTGATACAAATTGAGTGATCTCTAAGTTGCAATCATTTCCTTTTTAGGTAACGGTGGTTAACGCCAAACGGGTTGATTTGGACTCATTTTACATAGATTTATATATATTCATTTGTATTGTTTTAAGTTAGTGTTGTCAGAAAAACTAGATCGAATAACAAATAAAATTAAGATGTTTATGAGCTTTAAATAGAAAAAGAGAAAATTTAATGATTGGTTGAGTGGAAAATATTAAAAAAAAGAAAAAGATAAGGGCATTGCCAGAAACAAAGGCTATCTTGCAGGATAGGATTGAGTCGGGACATGCCACAAAAACAACACAAGAAAAAGAAAGCAGCACTTGAGATTAGGTCCAGTGTTGGAACAAACAAGTTCATCCATCTTCATGTTCGGTGATCTTTGTGTCCACGTGTCCAATAACCTAATACCTACCCGATAAAACCCACTATATATTATTGTGAATTTCAATGGCTAGCATGATCTTTAATCGATTACAACTTATCGTAATTCATGGAATTAGACACTAAATGGGTTTTCTCACTAAAAGAAGCTGAGCAGTAACAACATTTGCAATCTGCCCTGAAACTTGTGATCTTTTTTTTTATTATAAAACAGAGACATAAAAGCAGAACACACTCTAAAATCAGTCTCACAGACCTTGGAAAAATAAAAATGACAAAGTGTGAGCTCTGTGACTCTTTAGCAAATATGTATTGTAAATCAGATCAAGCAAATCTTTGCTGGGATTGTGATTCCAATGTTCATGGTGCAAATTTTCTTGTTGCTAAACATTCAAGAACGCTTCTTTGCCACATCTGTCAATCATTCACTCCTTGGACCGCCTCCGGGCCCAAGCTGAGTCCTACTGTTTCTGTTTGCGAGAACTGTGTGAACAATTCTACTTGTAGAGAAGAAAGAAACAATGGAGATGATCAAAGTAGTGATGGTGATGATCTTGACAGGAAAGATGACGAAGACAAAGAAGAAGAAAATCAAGTGGTTCCATTGTCTTCTAGAGCACCTCCACCGCAGGCTTCGAGTTCTTCTAACAGTGATCGAGATAGCGACGAAGGTGCTTCTCGATCTATAAAGACTGCATTTCCAATGAAGCAGATGAGAGAAACAAGTGCAGGAGAAGCTTCACAGGTACATAAATGAGGTCATGTAAATGTTGAGATCCAATAAATTTTCTATTTCTGTTTTGAAGCAGGATCGATAATCCAAATGCTTTGTAAATGAAATGAATTGGTTTCTTGAACCTAAAGGCCATTAAAAGAGCAGAGAAGAAGCATGCAACAAGTTGGAAATCTGGGAAACTGAAACAAAAAGCATCTGAGAATGCAAATGATATTTTTGTAGAAAACAATATTATAGAGAGGTAATTTTTATTTTAATTTTTTATTAAAAAAAAAAAAAAAAAGAATCAAAAGCATCAGCATGCGTTGAAATGCATAGTTGTGTGGTCATTATTTGGGGAGTTAAAAAAGAGGAGTAGAGATGAGAGGGTGTTGTCAGTGTCAGAACAATTCTAGTGGCCAGGTGAATGTAGGACCCAATTCTAGATGGAAAATGTGGATACCATATTCTCTAGTTAATTTTTTTTTATTAAAATAAATCATTTTATTATCGAAAATACATAAATTGAATATTAAAATAATTATTTTAAAAAAATAAATAAATAAATAAACTTGATCATACAATTTATATTAGAAATCCATAGTAGGATGGATTAGAAATTAGGAAGATTTGACAAATATGTATTAAACCCATTTTCCTGTTTTATCGACTCTAATGGTAACATTGGATATATGTTATAATTACAATTTCAAGAGTAGTTAAAGCTTCCGACACCTCTGCATCTGCCCCATTCATTATTGTAATAAATTTTTATAATAACCATTATATTTAAAACAATAATTTTGTAAGGAAAACTGTAATTATAATCTAATATATTTTTTTTCTTAAAAAAATATACCAAATTATTTTGAATTTAACAATAAGGAGTATTTTAAGTAAGTCTATTATTATGAAAATTAAAAAAAAAAAAATCTCCCCTATTCTAATTTTTAAGGCTGCAAGAAAAACAGACAATTTCATCACCAAGATAAACAAGAAAAAGTGATCACCCTCATCCCACATTTCCAACAAAACAGATGCAATGTTGACAGTAGACGTGTGAATAAACAGGAGGAGCATTACTACAAATTTCTTTTCCAAGACACTACTACGTATAACCCATACACAACATTTTCACCAGCTTCGTATCTCCGCATCTCCCTTCTCTTTATCTGCAAACCATGTTGTTTCAATTGTGAATAATCAAATCAAATCATCTCATGCTACTTTGGTCTATGAAGAACTTGCCAAAATATCATATCCTATTTCTTTAGTGTGCTACCTGCTATATTTGATTGTCAACGGTTAGCCAAACCTTTGCACTTCTCCAGCTGCTTTCACAATTTAAAATACAACATGTTAAAAACCAATCTCGAGGATATCCTAAGCATTTCTGTGAATGTTAAAAACCAAACAGTTTCTTGTAGATCAAAACTAGGAGTTCAATTTCTGAATGCAAATAAGAGCAAGAGTATCAGATGAAGCACAGGTTTAAATGTTGTGTTGGATAAAATGGACTAGACCTAAAAATTGGCACCACTTTCACTAACCTTTAAAAGGTCCCAAAACTCAATGCTCAACACCATAAAAAGTTGGATTGCCCCCCCAGGCTAAAGCAGAAGCCAAAGAACAGTGTTGGCATCTTAATGTTATTAAGGCGAGATGTGACATAATTAAGGAAAAATGTGTATATCAGTAGCATTATAAATGAGGATTCAGATCAGAGCTAAAGGGAACAGGATATAGGAAGTTAGAAACCAATGACAAACTCCTAGACTTGGTCTTTTAAGGGGGAACAAAAAAAAAGAATGATATTGATCACATTTGCACACTATGGTCATGATAGAAATTAAACATTTTTAAGCTTAGTTAATTGAAGCAACCACAAAGGAAACTGAACTCAAACCTGCTTGTTTATCAGAAGCATCATGATACTCCTGCTCCGCTTCCTCCACAACTGGCGGCAGCTCCTCCCCCTGCTTCACTCCTTTAATGACACCGGCACCGGCCCCTTCAGCAGCAGCACCGTCCTTCTCATCAGGGAACCTCACAACAATCACAGGACAAACACAGTGACGCACGCAGT
This sequence comes from Cnidoscolus chayamansa, assembly GCA_948266635.1. Taxonomy (NCBI): domain Eukaryota; kingdom Viridiplantae; phylum Streptophyta; class Magnoliopsida; order Malpighiales; family Euphorbiaceae; genus Cnidoscolus; species Cnidoscolus chayamansa. The sequence continues at coordinate 45,916 of CAOGCB010603095.1, forward strand.
AATCACTCACACTACCTAGTCTCCCTTTCGTATTCTTCCTGGAAGCCCCAAATCCTCTGCTACCCATAATCGCTGCGGAAAGCCCCAACCTTTCCACCTCCAAGCAAAGTCTCTCCTTCATGTCATGATCCTTCACTATATGAATCTTGAAGGGAATTTGCGCCTCAACCAGCGGTTGGGCAAGATCGTTGACCTTAGTGGAGGTGAAGAGGTCGAAATCGTCCTCGAGCTTTTTCTGGGACTGTTCCGTTTGGTTCTGGGAATCACGGTCGGTAATGGAAAGGTCAATTGCGCCCCAATCAGCACCATAGAGGACACTTGTAGGCCGGACATGAACAAGGATAACAGCATCGCCCTGGCGAAGGTAGTTTTGGACGGCCCAATTGACGGCGTAAGCGCTCTCGTCGCTGAGATCGACAGCTATGCCAATTCTCCGTTGGGCAGCAGATGTCGGAGTACTAACAGGGAATCGCGGAGATGATGATTGGACCACCACGGGTTCAGGTGCTGGGTTTTTGTTCTTGGGAGAAGGAGAAGTCATGGGTACGATTAAATTAAAAACTGAAGTTTCAGAAGAAGCTTTGCTGATTTGGGTGTTGCGTTAGGAAGTAAGAGGAATATTTGGAAGAGAAGGAAAGTGTTACAGTAAGAGGAGGAGGAGGAGGAGAGGGGTAAGTACAAGGGACAAGCTTCGTCTGTCTTCTCATCACACGTACGAAAAGGTTAAGGGTACTGTCAGCTGTAATGAGTTTATCCACACTGCCCTATTTCCGGTGTATCTATAATCTATCATAAATCTGCTGAATCTAATATTTCAAGCTTAAATTTTATATTAAACAAAATAACTTTAATAATAATAATAATAATAATAATAATTATATATATTTCAATTATTATTTTTTACATGTACAATAAGAGAATTTATATTAATATAATTATAAAAAAAAAAACATATGAAGTAATAACAATATAATATTTAGTTTATTTTTATAAAAAATCATCAAATTTATTTTTAACCATTTTTTAATTTTTAAATTCTTTTGCATGCATTTTATTATTAAAATAAGTAACTTTAAAAATAAAAAAGATTTGTAAGTGGGTTTAATTAAATTATAGAAAATAATTTCAGTTTATCTGTTTTTTAAACCGTTGGATTTTAGGCCCCACAATCTCAGATGGCAGAGTTCTAGAACAAAAGGACAAATTTTATGGTCTTTGCAAATACACTTAACATTTCTCTCAAGCACATCGTCTAAATTCAATGAAATTTCCCAATTTGGTTCCCATCTTTCTCGCGACTTCTAGGGTTTCACATCCCCCTTCCTGCTTCACCAAATCGTAAATCCAATCCCTTCTGGTTATACCCTTAAAATTTCTAGGGTTTATTTCATCAGAAGACGATAAGATGCCTCAGAGACACTCGAAGAACAACAACGATTTAGCTTTCTTCACCTACGATGAGAAGAGAAAGCTCGGATATGGGACGCAGAGGGAAAGGCTTGGTAAGGACTCGATTAAGCCCTTCGATGCTTGCTGTCTCTGTTTGAAACCTTTCATCGATCCCATGTCTTGCCAGAAAGGCCACGTCTTCTGCAAAGAATGCATTCTCGAGTGTCTCTTAGCCCAAAAGAAGGACATCCAAAGGTAATCTGAGTTTATCACATTCAACGAAAGTGTATTTTGTAATATTACTGTAGGATGAATGACAATGCAATTTCTGCCATGTTGAACACTCACAATAGCTTGGTTTGATTGTGGTCTTTGATTTGTTAGAGACTTCATATCAAATTCAATTAGTGGTAATTCAGAATTTTTTGCTGTGGTAGATTCAATTTTAGCAATTGTAGTTATGGGATTATTGTTGATATGATGCTGATATTATTTCTTGAGGAACTATTGCTATTAGTATCTCAGGCCTTGGAAAGGTGACTGAATTAATGCTATGAAAAAATCGATCTGAATTAATGTCAAGGAAAACTGGCTATCTTTCCTCAAGCTTGTTTCTTAGTTTTTTGTTGGTGATTGCATTAGTTTGGGAATAAGTGCAGGTGCAAATACATAGGTACTTCGGGCTTATTGGTGTAAACTTAGGAAGCTTATATTATGACAAACAGGTACACTTGAGATATGCCTCTTTGTGCACTTCATACTGCCTATTGCTACTAAAAGATTATCTAGTCTTCATCTAAAATAGGTAGGCTTAGTGGGAAAAGACTGGTTTTTTTATTGGGACATTTGTTTAGTATAAGGCAGACTATGCAGACTCATTGTACATAGGCAGTTGGCATTATGTGACCATTTATCATTGAAACATTTCTATTCTGCATTGAAGAGCATGCTTTTATCTTACCTGTCAGGAAGCTAGCTGCCCATGAATCCCAGAAGAAACAAGAAAAGGAAGAGGAGGAAGAGAAGTTGATGTTGCAGAAAGCCAGAGAACTGGATGCTTTTGATCAGCAAAACCATGGTGCAGTTCCTCAGTACAATGACAGAAACCAGAGCCAAGACAAGAATGGTTTCCATGGGGCAAACAGTGTGAAGGTCACTTCCTATGAAGAGGAGGCACTTCGAACGATGAAAGCATTTTGGCTGCCCTCAGCTACACCTGAAGCTCCTGTCAAAACGGAAGCCCCTTCCTCGAGTACAATCTGTCCAGAAGGCAAGGAAAAGCTTAAGATGAAGAGCCTTTTCCCGATCCATCTCACAGAAGACACTAGCGAAAAGAAATCCAGTTCTCTTGATAAGACCTATATCTGTCCCAGCTGCAAGGTTACTCTCACTAATACATTGGCACTGGTTGCACTCAGCTCATGTGGGCATGTCTTCTGCAAGAAGTGCGCAGACAAATTTATGGCTGTGGATAAAGTTTGTCTGGTTTGCAACAAGGCATGCAAGGAAAGGAATTTGGTGAACTTGGAAAAGGGTGGAACAGGCTATGCTGGTCATGGAGATAAGCTTTTAGCAACAGAATTTAAACATTTAGGTAGTGGTTCAGGATTGGGACTGGTGAGACCGGCAGCGATGAAGATATAAAATTTCTGAGTAATGTTTAAACAGGTGATCATATGCCAATTACTTTTGGGAAGCTAGATTGGTGCTGCAGGTTCTTTCTATGTTTCCCACCGGTCATCTATCAATGTTCAATGTTTATTGCGTTCAAATTGTTTTGTTATGAGTTTGCCTGTAAGGTAGAAACATTAAGCAAAATTCTGGTATGCTATGTATGGTTGTTTGCGGGTCAACAAGCTCTGTACCTTCAATGTTTATACCGAATATCATTACGCGAAAAGGGCTTTTTGACTGTAGAGAATTAATACTGGACATGATCTCCTTGCGGTTGGCAGAATGCAAATGGTGAACTTTGTGAATCTATGTGATTCTCTGCTAGCTAAGTATTCAGAACGTGGTGAAAGTGGCATTTGGATTGATGCGCCGGAAATCGGTGGTGCAGTAGATGGGATTCGGCTGGCAGTTCTTCGGTTTTTCAAACTGGATAAAGTCAGTTTGGGGTTTGGATTCAGGAAAAGTCAAATGGGAGTAAGGAACTTCATTGGGGATTCGAAACTGAATTAGTTATTTGCGACTGATTTTTTTTTTCTTTTTTTTTTTTTGCCGTTCCGACTGATTAAGCATTTTCTCACAATGAATTCAAATCAAACTAAAATTATCGATGCTGTTCAGTTTTTGTTAACTAAAGAACCAAAATTTATTTTAACTATTAAACTACTTCAAAAAACGAAACTAAAATTGTGGTGAATCAGACCCTTTTTAGTATGGTTCAGATTTTGAGACCAAGAATTGAAACCGGGCCACCTACAACATATTTCTTTTTGGTAATTGGGAATTTGGAGGATGGACAGGCTTTAGGTGATTGAATAAATAAAATGCCAGAAAAGCCTTGTGCATGTGATGGTTGTTGAGAATTTAGATAAGACCTAGGAGTCATACAAGGTGCCCTTTGTTGGGAATAAGAAGCTTATCTGAACATGATCCTTCATACAAACCAGTCATCCAAGCCTTAGGTCCCACCCCCACCTTGGATGTCTCAAATATGATATACCCCATCCGACTGACACTCCACCCGAATCACAGCACGAGCCAGGATGTGCTTTTTGGCTTTATCTTTCATATTCATTCATTCTTTTTAATTAAATGTCAAATACAAGCAACTTTGTATTGCTTTAGATTTTTGAGTTGTAATATTTCAGTTGAATAGAAATACTTTTATGCTGCAAACAGGTAGGTATCTGTTACCTTCATGTGCATTTTAATGTGGTAGTCACTAAACAAGCGGAACCATCTAGTAATTATTACCAATAATTGCGGGAAATGATTAGTGCAATAAGAACAACTTTGATTTTTTTGACGTTGTATTTCAATTCTGGTTGTTTTTATTAAGATAGGCAAAGAGGAGAGGAAAATAGGGAAGTAATTTATCTTCCATGGCAGCTACGCTACGCTACGCCTCAGCTCAACACAGTTTATTATTTTAAGGGGTGTGGGACCCTTAAGGTAGGATATATCACGTGAACAAGTTAACTGGTCTTAAGAGGAGGATATATCATCTTTATTGCAATAAGTAGACCGTTAAACGTTGAGGTTGAGCCACCCACGAGCAATAATTTCCAAAATATTAGGCCAACGTGGCAACAGCTGTACCGTCCACTAATGCAAAGAGATTCGATGGCCCCCTCATCCCCCATTAACTGCCCACCAAAAATTTTAACGCAGACAGACCGAGTATGCTAATGTCATGGTCACTATCGCTTGTCTGAACCCGAAAAGCAGAGACCTTTACCAAATAGTTCTATTTTTATGATTCCGTTTTCTTCTGATAAAAAGGAAAGTGCTTTTTAAGTGCACCAGAAGGAAAGAAAGAGCAAGGAAAGGTTACGCTTGGTTGAGTTTTGAGATGGGGGATTTGGAGAGACAAGAGGTGGGGTTGGAGATGGAGGAAGCAGAGGAGGAGAAGGATATGCTTATGGAAGAAATGTCGATGGTGGACTTTGATATGTTGTGTTCGACGGTTGCTTTACAGACTCAAGGGAAATGGAGGAAACAGGAAACTGAAGATTTTGATGCTAATGGTGCTACTGGAGGGGATTTAGGAGGTGTTTTCAGGATGTGGGAAGGTGAAGTCCTTGATTGCTTCGATGACCGCCGAATCGCTATTGAATCCCTTTGGTACTCTCCACTGTTCTTTCTACCTCATTTTACGAAATTTTCTTTTTACCTCCGGGAGATTTGTTTCCTGGGATTTTTTTTTTTATTTCTTTTCCTTCTCTCCCTCTCTCTTTCTTTTCAGAACTAAATCCAAGTTCTACTTCCTTGCCCACCAAAGTTATGTTAAGCAAGGTCTAATTTTACTAATCGGAAAGGAGTCTGAATTAAATAGGAGATGAAATATGAAAATTTCATGATTCCAGCTTTACTTTTGGTCATACGTGAAGCTTCAATTTTGCTTGGATTTTCATATTTGAACAGCGCGATTACTTTTAGGATAGTGGTTTGAACTATGTTAATCTTGTGAATAGCAATTTGTTTGATTTTGCAGTTGTCCATGTTATAGATTTGGGAAGAACATGAGACGAGCTGGCTTTGGTTCTTGCTTGCTTCAGGTAAAATTTTTTCAATTCGCTAAGGTTTTGTGTTTTTAACTAGTTGAGGATGGGGAAGCAGAGACACTCTTTACTCTGTCCTTTTTATCTTGAAAACGAAGCTTTCTTTTAAGAGAAACCTTGAAATTCTTAGTGCGATTTTGCAGGGAACTGTATATTACACTCTCGCTCTTAGCACCCTTCTCAACTTCATTGCCTTCATCATCACCAAGCGGCTTTGCTTTCTGTATTTGGCAGTTGCTTTTACCATTACAACAGGAATGTATTTGGGTTACTTCCGCACACAGATGAGAAAAAAATTTAATATCAGGGTAAGCATTTCTGTCTCAATATTACGACTCACCTTTTGCACATATATCAAACTGCTTTCTTTTTCTACTCGTGTTTGTGCCTTCTGGAATTTGGAGTCTAGCCGAATTTGCTTTGGTGATCTGTTAAGTCATACATTGGTTGTATATTTGGTAAAGTCATTATTCTAAATTTGTCTACTCTTAGTTTGATAAATTGCTGAGACTCCATGGATGTTATTATGAGAATTTTCTTTTCCTTCTCTGGGCTCTTTCTTTTTTTCAGTGCACTTTCTGAGTGGCAAATTTCTGTTGCAGTTAAATTAACAATTAAACATTTTTTTCTTGGAAAAAAAAATCAGGGTAGTGATAGTTCCCTGGATGATTGCATCTACCATATTTTCTGCTCCTGTTGCGCATTATGTCAGGTAATTTTCTTTCCCTGTTCTATAGACCATGTCCCAATCACTTCACCTATCTGAAACCTGATATTTAGCATTCACTAATATGGAACAGGAGTCCAGAACACTGGAGATGAACAATGTACAAGATGGCATCTGGCATGGTCGGGGGGACACAATATGCATAGGTAGTTATAGTGAGGGGAACAAGGCTTTTTTTGAACCACAATCTCCTTCGTTTGTCTCAATCAAGTCCTCTAATATTGCTGACCACTCCTGAACGCGGGAATTGTGGACTTCTGTATACTCTGATCCTCAGTCCCAGTGCAGAATACATTTACTTGACGTTGGCTTTCCACTCAATTGTTTTAGAAGAGAGGGATGAACTGCAGATCAAGTGAGACTTCCCTACAAGATTAGCTATCAAACTGAAGCATAGTCTCTTCCCCATTCTACATCAGGCCACTGCTTTTCGAATCAGGAAAGAAAAAGACCGGTTCTGATATACTTGATGAGGAAGATGTTCTGTCCTTTTGCACTTCAAATATTGTATTAATGCAAGTATAGCCTTATTGGAGGGATCCTTTGTTCTCTACTCAGCGATGTAAATTGTTGTCATTGTAAACC
>CAOGCB010603379.1:0-15568 GCA_948266635.1 Cnidoscolus chayamansa
GAATGGATATCTGTGAGACTCGGATACTCCTTATTGATTATAACCCAGAGATTGTGCACAATCAGATTATGAGATATGGCCATTGGATGACAGGTGGATGGTGGGTGCATAGCATGAATGCATTCACATCATATTCAGAAACATCATATACATCATTGAATTATACTAGACATTGATGATGATAAAAGAAGATGATTGCAATGCTTATATTTGATGATATTTGTTATGGACTCATTGGTTGTCTATGCGCATGATTTATATTGATGCTATGCATGCTATTTGTGGTGTGTGCATAACTTACTGGGTAATCATACTCAACGTTTATCTCTAATGAACGCATGTGAGAGCAGCAAGAGGAAACAAATCGATCAGTAGAATGTTGATATTTTCCAGAGGTAGTTAAGCAGTGCTTAAACATTATCCCAAGACTATTTTATTTTGTATATTTGTATTATGTAACTATCACAGTAGGGCAGATGCAGTAAATGTAATAATGATATATATACAGATTGTGTGAATTAAAAATGATAACTCTGATAATTTGATTTTGCGAAATGATGTTTTGAATATATTGTCTTATGACTTGATTTTATATAATGATGTTCATGTCTTAAATGTTTAAATGAAAAAAAAAATTATAGCAATGATCAACTAGAATCCCTTACAGGTTGATTAGTGATTTTCTAAAGTAGCAGTGGGAAGTCATTAGTCATTATGTGGGAGGCATGTGATGGAGAAGATGTGACATTGTTTTTGGTTGCATTTTCAAGTTCATCCATTGTATTTCTAAACACCCATTTAGTTCCTATGATTGAGAAATTTCTGGGTTTGGGAACCAACCTCCATACCTTGTTTCTCTCAAATTGGTTAAGTTTCTCTTGCATAGCAGGAGTCTGGGATTCTCACGTTGAGCTTCTTTATATGTTTTTAGTTCTAAAAGTGAAACAAAGGCAACATTTCCATGATATTTTTAAAGTTGACTCCTAGTCATTATTTTTGAAAAGGTTCACCTAAGATGTGTTGTCTAGGATGATCTCTATGAAATCTCCACTCTTGAGAAAGGTCATTATGGTGTGGTTCATCTAGCTGCAAATCTATTACGTTAGGCTCTTGTTCTGGTATGTTTTCTGTCTGTGTTTGACTATCTACATTCATATCTTCACTTGCTGCAGCATCTTGAGTTTTAGAGTTGGGTTCATTTTCTTTGTTCCTGTTAAGATTTAGCTTGCTAAAAATTTCTTCAATTTCACTAACTGTTAAATCATTTGTTTCTAATGATGGATTTGTCTCATCAAAAACAACATTCACAGATTCTTCAAAAGTTAGACTTTTTCTATTAAACACTTTATAGGCTCTACTGTTTGTTAAGTATTCTAGAAAGATTCCTTCCACAACTTTAGCATAAAAAATTTTCAAATTAGCTTTGGTATTTAAAATGTAGTATTTGCAACCAAAACTTGAAAATGAGATACATTTGTTTCTTTCCTTTCCATAATTCATAAGGAGTTTTCTTTAAGATTGCTCTAATAGTTACTTTGTTTACAATGTAGGAAGTTGTATTTACAGCTTCTGCCCAAAAGTAATTAGGAATGTTATTTTCATTAAGCATGGTTCTAGCCATTTCCTGCAATGTTCTATTTTTCATATCAGCAACTCTATTTTGTTGAAGGGTTCTATGGGCAGAAAATGAATGGAAGATTCCTTGTTTAGGGAAAAATTCATCAAATAAATTGTTTTCAAACTCCTTCCCATGATCACTCCTTACTGAGATGATATTGAGTTCTTTTTCATTTTTTACTTTCCTACAGAATTTTTCAAATGTATCAAATGTTTCATCTTTATGAGAGAGGAAGAAAACCAAAGTATATCTTGAGTAGTCATCCACAATCACAAAAGCATAATTTTTACCTCCTATACTCATTAGAGTTATTGGTCCATATAGGTCTAAGTGTAACAGTTCTAGAATTCTTGAGATTGTGACAGCATTCTTAGGTTTAAAGCTAGTTCTTGTTTGCTTTCCTAGAGAACATGCTTTGCAAGGATGATCTTTTTCAAAGTTTAGCTTTGGCATCCCTCTAACTAGATTCTTTTTAGATATTTTGGAGATTGGATACATGCTTGCATGTCTAAGTTTTATATGCCATAGCCAACTGTTTTGATTGAAGGTAACAAGACACTTTTCACTACTCTAAAAGCAATCTAGATCTAGCATGTATACATTTTCATGTCTAGGAGCTATAAACAGTGTATGATCATTTAAATCAATGATTACACAGTGAGTAGTGAAGAAGGTTACCTTAAATCCCTTGTCACATAGTTGACTTACACTGAGGAGATTGAATTTCAGTCCTTAAACTAAAGCAACATTTTCAATACATGGTTGATGTCTATTTATGCCATTTCCTGTTATTTGAGCTCTGCCCTTGTCACCAAACTTGATATATCCCTTATTTTTCAGAGTGAGACTAGAGAAGTAGCCTTTTTTCGCCTGTCATGTGCCTTGAACATCCACTGTCAATGCACCACCTGCTCTAGTCTTCTTTATTCCTTAAGCATACCTGCTAAACAATTGATCAGATTTTAGGTACCCAACTATTTTTGGGTCCTTGAAAGCTAGTGTTATTAGATATGGATCCTTTTGGTACCCATATCATTTTTACCTTTGAGGATCCCTTTCTAATAGGGCATTAGTGAACCAAATGACCAGTTTTGTTACAGTAAAAATAAGTGACAGTAGGCAAATATGATGAGGTTGCTCTAATGAAGTAGTTTCTGTACTTGTTCTGATTTGACATACTTTTGAATCCAATTCCATATTTTCACCTGAACTTCTTTGTGAACCTAGAAGCAAATCTAGATTTTGTTTACCCTTTGTAAATCTAGATAGATCTATAGTCAAGGTTTTTAGTTGATTCTCAAGATTTTTATTCTTTTTCAAGAAGCATTTTACAGTTTTTGCTTGACTTTTCTAGGCTATTTTTCATCTCATTAAGCATATCAAGTTGAGATCTAAGGGACTCATTTTCTTTCTGAGTAGCTGTCAAAGAGCTACAATTTTTCCTGTAGTTTTTATATTCATCATATACTCTAGCAAAAGTAAGTTCTACTTCCGCTATATTTGGAGGGTTAGATTCGATTACCTCATGTTTTGTTCTGATTAAGGTTTCAGTGAGTTCTTCAAATGCTATTCCACAAATTTCAGTATTGCCTTTTTTTTTCATCATCTGTGGAGCTTATTTCTGAGGCAGTCCACACTGCAGCCATGGCTCTTTTTCCTTTATCTTCTTTGCTCCTTCTTTTCTTCAATCTTGGACAGTTAAGCCTGATGTGTCCTGGCCTATTACATTCATAACAAACTGATTCCATCAATTCTTTTTGAGCAGGGGAAGTTGCATCTTCTTTTGGAACATACTTCTTTGCAAACTTCTTGTATCTTTTGCCTCCTTTTCTGAATGCTCTTTTGAATCTTCTGGCTAGCATGGCCATTTCCTCATCATCATTTGAGCAACTTGAAGAATCAGACTGTGCAATTTTTAAAGCAATTGATTTGCTTTTATCTATTGCTGCATCATCTAGTTTCAGGGCTATGCCTTTCTTTGTCTTTTCCTTTTCTGTGGTGTCCTTCTTGAACATCATCTCATAAGCAATTAGTGATCCAATAAGCTCATCATAGGTGAATCTTGAGAAGTCTTTAGTATCAAATATGGCATTGTTTTAGCTTCCCAAGATTTTGGCAATGACCTTAATATTTTCTTAACAAGCTCTTCTTCTTCAAATTTCTTTCCCAATGCTTTCAGGAGATTGATCAAGTCATTGAATCTGGTGCTCATATCCATAATTGCTTATCATGGTTTAATCTTAAATAATTCATAGTCTCTCAACAACATGTTGGCTTTGGACTCCTTGACTTGACTTGTTCCTTGATGTGTGACTTCAAGCTTGTCCCATATTTCTTTCACTGATTCACAACCAAAAACTCTATTATATTCATTTAGATCTAGAGCACAATGTAGGATGTTTATAGCTTTAGCATTTATTAAAAAAATTTTCTAGTCATTTTCATTATATTCTGCTTTTGTTTTAGGAACATGAGCTTTATCCTCTTCAGTCTTCATGGGAATGAAAGGACCATTTTGGATTATTCTCTATGCATCAATATCTACAAATTGAATGAAGTTCTTCATTCTTGTTTTTCAAAAAGAGTAATTTGAACCATTAACTAGAGCTGGTCTAGTAATTGAGTGTCTTTCTGCTAAGGGTGCAAGAACTCCTACATTGTTTGAAGTGCTAGCCAATTTAGGATCTCTTTAAGGTTGTTAAACCCTAAGCAATAGAGTTAGGCTTCAATACCAATTTGTTGTCCCAAGTGTTAGTAGCCAAGAGGGGGTGAACTGGTCACTTTTTGATTTTTTCTCAATTTTTCAAGTTATTGCTCTAACATTCTAGTAAAAAATTATGGCTAAATACTTCTAGTGTGTGACTTAATTAGATCAAGGTGTGAACGATTGATAATTCTTAAGATTTCAAAATGTGAATTTAGCTAGCTAATTATCTTTTACTGAGAAAATTATTGTTCACGTTGGAATTAGCTAAGTATTCTGGTTTGCTAATTTTGATAGACACCTCAATGAATTTTCAAAAGCAATTGTCTAAACATCAATGGATTTTAGTAAATAAGTCCAAGGCCAGTTAATAAGCAATCAATTATAAGAGATTGTGGAAGAGAGAATTCAAACATTGCAATTCATAATGGTTCGGCTAGATAGCCTACATCCATTCTTCTCAATCTTCCTCTTGAGACCTCCAATCCATTATTGATCTCTTTTACTAGGTAAGAGATAAACCATTTAAACTTCTCCAAGCTTTCCAAGTACTTAGTAAACCTTTACAAGTTTGATGTGCTCTCAAACTTTCTTAAGCTTCAAAGGTGCTTAAAACATCTTCCAAGTGATATACTCTCACTTATATTAACTTTAAGTTGAATTGCAATTTTAGAAAGAATCACTCTCTTACAACAAATTACAATTGTACATTATAAGAAGAGAGAGAAGATTTGCCAATGAAGCTCAAATGAAAGTCAATGAAAGCTAAAATCAATGCTCTAAATTTTTTAATAATGTCTCACTTTCATTACCTTAAAAATGAAGTAAATGCATGCTTATATAGGTGGATTTGAGGTCTGAAACTCTCAGCACAAAAAGACAGCCAACAACTAATTTTCTAGTCGTTGGAACATTAGAGTTTGTGCAGTCAGTGATCAATCAGATTCAGTGCAAAATTAGGTTGCTAAAAATATTATTGAGCATAAAGTAGTTAGCTAATTTTGAAAAAACAACATGCTACTTTTAAAAAATAGTTTGATAATATTTTTCTGTCAAAAGAGAAAAAGACTAATTTTAAAATTAGTTAGCTAATTTTAACCTTTGATCTAAAATTAGGTATTTAATTTTAGCAACTTTCAAACTCAATTTTTCGTGACTTTAAAAACATGCATGGATCTAGACCTAGCATTTAAAGTGCCAAGAGAAGTGCTTTGGAGGGTTCTAGAGAGGAAGGGTGTCCATGTCAAGTATATTAACATCATCAAGGATATGTATGAGAACGCATCCACTAGTGTGAAAACACCAGGTGGGGACACAGAGGCTTTTCCAATTACCATTGGATTGCATCAAGGTTCGGCCATGAGCCCATATTTGTTTACTCTTGTTATAGACGAGCTAACTGGAAGCATACAAGGTGATGTGCCTTGGTGTATGTTATTTACAGATGACATTGTGTTAATCGATGAGACCAGTGAGGGAGTTAATCGTAAGCTGTAAGTATGGAGGAAAACTCTTGAGGACAAGGGTTTTAAGTTAAGTAGGAGTAAAACATAATATATGCACTGTGAGTTCAGTTTAAAGAATAAGAAAGAACAAGAGGTTAAAGTGGATGGAATTTTGGTTCCAAGGACCAAACAATTTAGATATTTAGGCTCTATGTTTCAAAATGAAGGTCTTATAGATGAAGATGTGGCCCACAGAATACAAGTAGGGTGGATGAAGTGGAAGGGAGCATCATGAGTCTTATGCGACAAGAAAATACCTTTGAAGGTGAAAGGTAAATTCTATAGGACTATTGTTCGACCAGCGATGCTATATGGTAGTGAGTGCTGGGCACCTACAGGGCAACATCTTCATAAGATGAGCGTAGCAGAAATGAGAATGTTAAGATGGATGTGTGGCCATACTAGATTGGATAAAATTAAGAATGAGCATATTCGGCAGAAAGTACAAGTAGCGGAGGTTGGTGATAAGGTGAGAGAAGGAAGACTTAGATGGTTTTGGCATGTTTTACGGAGACCTCCCCATGCGGTGGTTTGCAAGTGTGAGAACTTGATGGTTGATGGGGCTAAGAGAGGTCGAGGTAGACCTATGACAGTTTGGAAAGAAGTAATAGCTAGAGACTTACGAGCCTTAAATATTGATGCGGATTTAGTTAGTAATAGACCTGAATGGAGGCGAAAAATTCGCGTAATGGAAGGAGTCTAAGGCGTCTGATTGTTGATATTGATTGTGAGCTTATTTGTTAGAGGATCCATACAGCCGACCCCAAACTTGTTTGGGAATGAGGCTTCTTGTTGTTGTTGTTGTTGTTGTTGTTGTTCCCGTGTACAAGGCTTACTTGCCACTTCGATCATTTTGCCCTTTCTAGGTTTATAAGGTAACTCTATTTTGCAACTTTTGACAACTTTATGTACATTATTTTAAAAATTTAAATGATACTATTAAAATCTATTATTATTTATAAATATAATGCAAAATTTATGCAAAATAATTAAAAAAACTCAACTTAAGTGAGCACCTCAAGCTAGAACCTCTCGGTGCAACACAACCTAACTTTGTTTTTTGATCCTAAACAAACCTAGAATTCCCTATATGAATATCCTAAGATATTTTGGGATGTCACATAGTCTGAGGAGCATAAGCTTGTCCTTGTGTTTATCTATGACTTATTTTCTTATGGCTTTTTTGTCTCCTATTTTGCTTATCTACCATGATTTGCTCAATGATGAAGGTTGCTTTTACCAAAGTATAGAAATCTTTAATAAACTAAATCTTGCTCAAACTATTACATCTAATTTCCTTTATGAGTATAAACTCCCTCACACACATATTGAGTATAATAAAATTTCTTTCATATTCATTAATTATAAACCTCCTCTTTCTAAGGTAAAGAAATTTTATCCTCCTCTCCTCCATGTATAAGTCACCCATATACTTATTCCTAAACTCTGTAACAAAGTAATCCCAGTCTGCTACTCTGTGAGGGGTGCCTATTCCACTGTGACCCACCATTGGTAAGCTTCCTCCTTTAGCAAGGAAACTACACATATTAATTTATTTGAAGGAGAACATTGTAATTGCTGCAATACTCTTTATGTGCCATCCAACTAGTACTCAGCTGCAAAGGCATCATCTGTAACCTTCCCTTTAAACTCGGTAGCCCTATACTTTTGAAGCTTCTCTATCGAAGGTCTATTAGGAGTTTGTACTACAACAAGTGGAATCAAAACCTATGGAACATTCCCAGCAATCCTCTATAGCATTTGAGCCATATGCTGAAAATACATTATGACCTATTCCATCTACTACAGGGGGAGCATGAACACCCTTAAATTCTACTAGCATAGAAGGAGCATGGCTTTCTACCTCTTCATTAACAGCTCTTTATGAGTCAGAAGCCATACCTATATTACATAATTCCAAACATATATCTGCATCAGAATTACATCATAGCTTTGACTCATTTGTCATGTACACTAACTTATATTCTAATTGTTCATGTGTCTTTTCCTAGCTTATAGCCTAGGACAATCTAAATTATGCTCTGATTCCATTAAATGTGACACTCCTTACCCGAACTATGTGGAGTCTAAATAAGGTCTCTCATTCTTTATACAATATGCATATATCCTATGTTTAAACCATTCATTATAATGTCAAGTCAATTTCAATCATTACTCACACCTATGGATGCACATGTTGTCAAAAATCAACAATAATATAATATAATACTAATATTTATCTTTATATAGTACAACAAAATCACAATATTTTTTCATTAAATTTACAACTCTGTATACGTATACAAATGTGTCATTGTGTACATGTCAAAATACAGAAAGGGGTAGAAATATTTATATGAAGCAAAAAGACTAGTTATAATGCTTTCTAACTTATAGTAGATCTTCTAGACTTTGACTCTACTCTAGCTATATACAACCTACATTTGGCAAAAATAAACATGCTGAGCTTATGTTTATTGGGTGTATATAAAACAAATATAACAATAACAACTCATATCACATGATAAGCAAGGTCAGTCATATATATCACAACACATTTTCCACAAGTCAACATAAGCTATAATATATCAAGTCATATCATTTAAGTCATTCCATATAATGTATGAAACATAATTATAATTGCACATTTGTATTTATAACCTTTAGCCCCCTAAATATCTTCGTAGGATCGACTGCTAGACAAGAGAAAATAGTAGGACCAAAGCTAAAATATATAGGTGGAGTGTATACAAGCCAGACCACATGGGGCACATCTTTGTAGCCTCTAAATCCATATAACATATATGCAGTACTACTAAACTATATATGGAATGTCATACCCTTATACTAAATTCATATCCCACTTAAAAATATTAGAGTCATACAAAATGGGCAAACATTTGCATATTGTTATCAAGTGCATATTCTATGCATTTTGTGTCACTTTAACAAGCACGTGTATAATTTTGGTCGTCTAGCAAGCTTAAGCATAGTTCGTTGTTTCCATACAAAATTTCACATTTCAAACATATTATAAACCATTAAAATCATCAAGCAAGCATGTCAAACAAGCACGTCAAATTATGGTGCTTTAATCACGCTAAGCTAGCACGTGCATAATTTCATCAACACTTTCATTTCCATTTCGATTCTTATACTTTTTAGCATATTTTCACACTCCAAAAAACATAGTATTCATTTAAACTCCGATACTAGTATACAATCATAATTTGGATGGAAACTATATGAATTTTCAAACCAAATTGCCAAAGTCATACAAAATCCTGAAATCGTAAAAAAATTCAGCATATACACAACCAAAACAATTTACAAACTTTGCACTAATTTTAACCCATTTAGGACAGCCATTAAAGTTCATAAAAAACCTTTTTTAAATATAATTCAATGTTCCTAAACTCAATCCAATAAACAAATATAAAATTTGCAACAATTATAAATCAAATTCAACATTTTGTATACTTACATATTTCGGCATAATTTAAACTTACACCAAATTGTGTTTTCAGTAGTTTAACACTTTTAATCATCTTCAAACTCCAAGAATAACATTCCTACATAATTATATTTCCAGCAACTCAAACATAAACCCTAGTTTGGCATAGACCATTAAAATTTATGAAAAGTTTTAGAAAATGTAAACACCAAACTGTTCTTTCAAAAGTGCTTTCCTTTTGCTTTAGTCCATTTCTTTTCCTCTTTCCTTTGGTGTGATAAATTTTTTTGGTTATGTTCTAAGCAAGAAAGATAATAAAAAATAAAAAATAATTCAAGAAAAACATTAGAAAGGATGAAAACATGAAAGAACATGGTTTCCTAACTTAATCTTCCATCCTTCCAATTAAACTCCAACACTCACCTTTGAACCCTTAACTTATCTTCCTTTTTTCTTCTTTTATTTTCAATTTTCAAATCTTCTTAAGACCTTAGGATGAAGTTTACTATAGATTTACTATGGGTTTGGCGATTTTTAGGTGGAGAAATGAAGAAAGCGTGAAAGAGCTTTATGGTGGAAGGATGGTGCTAATCTCAACTAAGGAAAGAGATGGCAAAAAATTACCTCCTTCATTTACATTTTTTGCCCATTTGACTATCCCTTAAGGCATATGGAGGGCTATAATGAATAGGTGCTACAACTTTGATGGTTTGGATCAAGTTTTACTTTTTAACTTTCTAAAATTCTACTTTAACCTACTTTAAAATAAAAAAATTGTAAATTGCATCTTTCTCTTTCCTTTGTGTAAATTGACCTACTAAAATTTAATCCATATTATTTCAAGTCCTTTTAGTGTATATTCAGCTCATTTTTAAGAAATTCTAATTTTGCCTTCATGGTTGGAAGCATACATGCTACTTTGATATTTTGCCCTCTATAGGTTTATTAGGTAAATCTATTTTGCAACTTTTGAGAAATTTATATACATTGTTTTAAAAATATAAATGACACTATTAAACTTTATTTTAAGTGATAAATTTAATGCAAAACTCACAAAAAAGAAACAAAAAAACTCAACTTAAGCTAGCACCTCTGTAGCCTCTACCCCGAAACGTGGAGAGCCCGGATATAGTGTACCACTCGATGTTCGTTATGCTTATAATATATTAAATCATATAAAAAAACCTCTATATAAATAAAATACCAATCTTATTGTCATTTCCATATATAAAGTCCATTTGCATTACAATTTAGTCATTTCTTTTTTTAACATCATTATTACAATCATAACTCCTATTAAATTATGTACATGCCAAAATATATATTTATAATAAACAATAGATCAACTATGATGCTTCTTTTTTCCTACAGATCTTCAAGTCTCGAATCTACTCCTGCTGTCATGAACCTACATGTGGTAAAAACTAACACTCTAAGCTTATGCTTAGCGGGTGTATGCAAAAATATATCCAGCAGAATATAACAATTTCACATATCAACTTAACCAAAGTAATCATTTGATAACAATATGATAATACCATGTTAACATTATAAACCTTTCAAATACATTCTTTTCATATCATATAAATCTATCATATTTTTTCAAATACCACATGTAACATATCACAATCTGTCAAGACCTTGATTCCTATTCACATTGTTTCTATCAAATAATCCATGTAATCTTATTCAACTAGAATCATACTAGATTTATTACGTATCAACATATCTATGAGATTATATTTAGGCCCCTAAACTTTTCAGTAGGATCGACTGCTAGACAAGAGAATATCAAGTAGAGTCAAAACCCACACATATGAGGCACCAAGTGCCACTTTTGCAGGGCTAAAGCTAATCATGTAGGTGGAGAGCACAATGGCAAGTCCATAAGGGTACCTCACTGTAGTCTCGAAAATCCAAATAACGTGTAGGCAATATTGCAGTTCTATGGCATGCCACACCCTTATACTAACCTCGCATCCCATATCAAAAATTACTAGGGCCATATCTTTAATTATGATTAATTAAAGAAAATCATACAAAATTTCCATATAAATATTCATCAACTATTTACACAATTTCATAATTTTCCAAACAAATTCCCAAAAGTCGTGTACTAATCCAATGTTAACCAATTACAACATATAATTTTATTACAAGTTCTCAGTAAATTTCTAACATTATATGACAACTTAAATTAATTTTAATTCCAAGTAAAGTTTTAAGCCAATATCCACCAAATATTAAAACATCAAATGTAGAACAATTTCAAAATCATCTAGACATTGAACCTACTTACCCAAATACTAAACACCCAACTTGTTCTTGAAATTCTAAACAAATTTGAAATACCAATTGAACACCAAAATCAACATAATTATGATATCAACTAAACACCAAATAAAGACACAAAATTAAACACCAAACCTATTTCCAAATGCTTTAATACCTTTTTCTTACTCTTTTCCCCTTTTTTTATCATGATAATTTTTCATGTACGCTTATTAGGTCCTAGGAGATTAGGTGTCTAATTAAGCTATAATTGAGAACTTAAATGCATGATATACATTATGCAAAATGATGGGATATATGATTGATATATATGACATGCCAAAGTATGAAAGAATGTTAGAAGTAGTATGATACTTGTTTACATGTAAGTATGCATGTGAAATGCAATTGGTATGCAACTAGTGTGTGTGTGTAAGCTGCATGAGATATGATAAACAAGTAGGCAAATATGAATTAAACTTAAGTAAAAAATAATAATAATAGAAATGGAACTGCTATGGTTTGCATAAACTGAATAATATTAGAAAATAATTTATTATGACAAAACAAAATGAAACATTTATATAAATGATCATGAGAGTTGTAACATCCTGATTTTTAGGGTAATTGGGTATGTAATGTAAATATAAATATTGTACATGTAATAAATTGAATGAAATGCCTTTGATGGTGTTGACCCCATAAGGGAGAAACTGATTTTGATGATCACAAAACTAAATGAAAATGCGCTAACAGATTACTTAAGAATTTCATAATACAAAGACAATAAAAATAACAGAGAAAGGCAAAATGCATGACAAAAAGATCAAGGCAAGGTCAAAATGAAGAGCAAGGAAATGACATGAAGACAACATGAAGTTATAAGAATCTAGGTGCAAATATGTAAGAGAAGTGAGTTTTGATTTGCCAAAGAGACTATCTCATGCATGAAATGATTTCAAAACAAATTTGCAGAACATATTTTTGAAATCAAGTAAAACCATCTTTTGAGTAAAATTAACTAAGTAATTTTAGATGAAGTCTTTTTAGCATAACTAGTTTTACAACTAGACTTCTATGCAAAAAAATTTAAAAATGAAATTAGCCAACCGGTTTTAAAATTAGCTTACTACTTTCAAAATTAGCTAAACTACTTTCAAAGTCAAAAACATTTTTAGCTAAGCTAATTTTGAGTCAGGCCTAACAAAAAGTCTGACACAGTACGGCTGCAGTCTGCACAGCAGTTTGGTAGACTCCAACAGCTAGAAAAGTAGTCATTTTTTATCCTCTAGTGCTGGAAACATGAGAGCAAATTTTCACCTATAAATACCAGCATTTGCACCAAGTTTTGGCTAATGAATGCAAGACCTTATTGAGTAATTTCTAAAGCAAAATTTCTAAATTTTTATAGCACTCATTCAAGAGCTTCATTGGCAAATATTCTCTATCTTCTTAATAGCATTTGGCTGTAACTCATTGCAAAAAGAGAGTGATTCTATTTTTCATCTTAAATTTCATTTGAGATATTTATCCAAGTGAGGATACATCACTTGGAAGAGGTTCTTAAGCACCTTGGAAGCTTAAAGAAGTTTGAGGGGACATCAAACTTGTAAGAGGTCATCTAAGCACCTGTGAAGCTTGGAAGAGATTTTCTAAGCACTTGTGAAGCTTGGAAGAGTTGTAAAGTTTTATCTCTTACTTGGGAAAAGAGATAGATAGTGAAAGTGAAACTCTCAAGAGGAAGCTTGAGAAGAGTAGACGTAGGTAGGTTTTGGCCGAACCACTAGAATCATTTGTGTTTGAATTTTCTCAACCTTACTCTCCTTTAATGTATTGTCTACCAAGTTTATTTATATAATTTGTTTGAGTATTGTTGAATTATGAAAAATTATTCTTGAGAGTTAAAAGATACAGAGCTGAATTTAGCAAACCTGAACACTTAGCTAATTTTATAGTGAACAGTAACATAACTCTGCATATAGGCAAAATTTTAGCTAACCTAATTTTAGAGTGTACAGTAGCGTGAACAATAACTCTGCATACAGGAAAAATTTAAGCAAAGGTAATTTTAGAGTGAGCAGTAGTGTGAATATTAGCGTGAACAATAATTTTCTTACAGACAAAAATTAACTAAGCTAGATTTATTTTCTGCTATTATTAGTTGACCAAATATGCACAACTAAAACAAAATATAATTTATATTGGAAGCACGTAGTCAAATTTCATAAACAAGTTTAGAGCAATAACTTAGATATTCAAGAGAAATCGAAAAGTGACCAATTCACCCCTCTTGGTCATTTATACTTGGGACAACAACTTGGCAGCAAAGCCAAACTCTATTGCTCCAGGTTTAACAACCTTAAAGAGATCCTAAAATGGCTAGTACTTCAAACAATGCAGAAGTTCCTTCACTCTTAGCAGAAGGTCACTCTATCACTAGACCACTTTTATTTAATGACACAAATTACAAATTTTTTAAAACTTGGATGAGAACCTTCGTTCAATCTATTGAATTTAATGCAAGGAAAATAATTAAAGATGGTCCTTACACTCCTATGAAATTCGTTGACGCATAATGGAAATGTGAAATAATAGAGACGATTATACTTCGTCAGGAGTTTCAAACTAACAACGTCAGTTTGGAACGATGAACAAGAAAAAACAAAGAAAAATGCGAGAAGCCGAATTCTAAAAAAATAATTGAATTATTTCGCATTGATCAATTGTAAAGTAACACGAAGTACATATTTATAATGAAAGAAATCCTAAAGTAATAAAAATTCTAATTAAAAGCAATTCTAATACGATAATAAAAAAAAAATCCTAATACAAAAAGAACAAAGAAATCCTAATACAATAAAAATAAAGAAATCCTAATACAATAAGAATAAAGAAATCCTAATACGATAAAAATAAAGAAATCCTAATACGATAAAAATAAAGAAATCCTAATACAAAAAGAACAAAGAAATCCTAATACAATAAGAATAAAGAAATCCTAATACAATAAGAATAAAGAAATCCTAATACGACAAGAATTGTGGCTCAAAGTTAGGCCTTTTTCTGTATTGGGTCAGTATGGCCCAAGGCTTCTTCAAACTCTAAGGCCAAGTGGTTTATCTGTTCCGCATCATTCCCTTCCACTTGTAAAGAACTCATCCTCGAGTTTCAGTAGCAGGATAATAAGGAAATAAGTCCACCATGTTTAACGTTTTGGACATCATCATATGTGCAGGAAGATCAACAACATAAGCATTATCATTAATCTGCTGAACAATCTGAAAAGGACCGATCTTTTTGGGATCAAGCTTTTGCTGGCTTCCTCCATGTTCCTTGCGTAAGTACACCATAACTTGATCACCGACATTGAAAGACTTGAATCGCCTATGTTTATCAGCTGCAGCTTTGTATTTGTCATTAGCATCCTGAAGGAAGTTCTGAACTTGCTTGAAAACGTCGACCTGCTCTATAGCCAAATTCTTAGCTGTAGTACTCTTAGGAAGATCAAAAGGAAGGGCCAGAAGATCAACTGTGTGGTTTGGAACTTTTCGGTATACTATTTCAAATGGCGTCATCTTCATTAAACTGTGAACAGAACTGTTATAAGCAAACTCTGCCTGGGCAAGGGCCAGATCCCAAGCAGTTTTCTTTTCACAACAAATACAGCGTAGTAGGTTGCCAAGAGTATGGTTCACCACTTCAGTTTGCCCATCAGTTTGTGGGTATCGAAGTTCAGTATCGAAATGTTTCCACAAGGTGATCCAAAAATGAGCAAGAAATTTCACATCTCTGTCGGAAGTGATGGTCTTTGGAATGTGTGAATACTCAAATTTTGAGATTCATAAAGTACATTTTTTCGGACCGCAAATAGCCCGACCAGACCGGAGGCCTTTCGGAAAAGGTTCCGGAAATATACCAAAGTGGTACTAGAAATGACCGGAGAATTACAAGGAACCCAAAGGTATCCTCGGAATAATTTTTGGAAGTATAAAACTCCCGAAAAATACAAAAAAGGC